>CAJVPV010000858.1:0-18540 GCA_910591835.1 Acaulospora morrowiae
AGGTCAAATCACAAGATACCAGTTCAACCCCATGTGAGGGCAGTTAAATAGAATTAATATGGTATCTGGCGCCATAACCTGTATAAGCGCTGTTTCTCATGAAAAGCTGTATCACACGCTGATCCAGCAGGCGTTAAGATTGTGATTTCCGGAAAAGGTGTTGTGGCGTGACGATCATCCGGTTGGTGTTACGATGATCACTGGAAGTTGTAAGGTGTATGAGGTGTCCGCTTTCAGTAAAGATAGCTTGGTAATCGTTTCCCCGTAGTATCTGATATTTCTTCCTGCAAGTTTCCAGAAAGGCCTTATTCCAATCCAGTAATAGATCGCTCCGATAGTTAACTATCCTGAGAAGGCAGCCAAAACAGCAGTAAGTACCGATAGCTGAAACAATCTATGGGCCGTAAGTTTGTGAGATAAGTTCCTTAAACGTTCTTGGGTAGCTTTAGAAAGGTGGAAATTAAATGGTACGCCTATCTGCAGGTGGTTAGGTTTAGAAGGATTCTCTCTGCAGTGGTTCTATTCGCCAAAAAATAGATACTACCTCCAGTTTCCCACATTCAAACTTTCCCTTTAAATTCACACAGTGCCAAATAGAACATAACAATATAATAACAATACTAATGGGGCTTTGGCATGTTAGCCTCAGCACAACCCCTCTGGAGTAAATGCTGACAGCAACAAGCCAATATGGGGTAGGTCCGATATAGCCTAGCAATATGTAGAATTATTTATAGATAGTATTTCCTGTAATACATGAATTACATATGTAAATAAAATAATAAAATACACTAAGCAAGGTCCAGCTAGTTGATTTAATAAATAAAATAATAAATAATAATAATAATAATATCAATTATTACCTATATATAATATATTTTCTTATCTGCTGTATAATCAAATAATTTTTTAAAATTCATTACAATTGTTATATCACTAAATTATAATTTGTTATAATACATATTTTTTGTATATATTATTGCTTTATTTTCTATTATTACTAATTCAAATATTATTAATAAAAAATTATTTATAAATAAATTTAAATATGTTCTTAAACTTTTTTCAAGATTTTTAAATTGCTTTTTATTTTTTTATTTATTTTTAAATTGTTTTTTTTTTTTTTTGTATTGCGAGTAAGCTTTACTCTAATTTATTAGAAGTGCTGTAAACAACATACATAGTACATTTCTGTCTACACTTACAACTATCACAATTAGAATTCACCCACAGGTATACCATCCGGGTGCAGCCTACCTTAATGTATTGCCGTCTCAAGATTACCGCAATACATCCTATTGATTTAAACTAGATGTTCTATTTGACACTGTGCGAAATTAAGGGGAATTTGAATTTTTGGGGCACTGGGGGTAGTACCTATATTTGGTGAATAGAACACTACCTAGTTAATCTTCCAGATCCGACTACCTGCAGCTGGATGCACCGATTTCCATTTGATTTCCACCCCCTTCAAGCTACCCAAGAACGTCCAAGGAACTTATGTCACCAGATCTTACTGCCCATTTAGGTATCCATAAGGTTAC
The DNA here is from genome assembly GCA_910591835.1 of Acaulospora morrowiae. Lineage (NCBI taxonomy): Eukaryota > Fungi > Glomeromycota > Glomeromycetes > Diversisporales > Acaulosporaceae > Acaulospora > Acaulospora morrowiae. The sequence goes on from CAJVPV010000858.1 coordinate 1,545, forward strand.
CTAGCAGTCTTATTGCTGGGCCGCCTTCTTGGAATAAGTAACCATCGGAGTGATTTTTTACTGAATTGGAATAGGACCTTTCTGGCTATCTTTGTAGGAAGAGACACCAGGTACCATGGGGAAACGATCACTAAGCCATCTTTTACCAAAAGTGGATACCTTATACTCCTTACAACTTTTGGCGATCATCGTACCACCAACCGGACGATCGTCGCGCCACGATGCCTTTTCTGGAAATCACAATCTCAAAGCCCGCTGGATCAGCGTGTGACACAGCTTTTTCTATGAGAAATGGTGTTTTTTACAGGTTATGGTGCCAGATACCATATTAATTCTATTCAACCGTCCTCACATGGGGTTGAACTGGTATCTTGTGATTTGACCTGTGGAGTGTTAACCACTATACTACAGACCCACAGGTCTAATAGAAATTTTTTATATTAATATAACTTTAAGCATAAAATAAAAAAATAGCAGAATATAATCTTTATAATTAGATAGCAACAAATATAAAACAGTTGATAAAAGTATCACAATTTTTTATAATAACAAATAAAATAAATTAAATTATTTTTTAGATTTCTGTAAAATATATGCAATTTGAAGATTTAGTAAGTTTGCCTATATCAATATTAATTTTTTAGATTATGCAATTGTAATAATTTATTTAAAAAATATATGACTTTCCAGTAATCAGAATTTATATATCAAAAAGGAGACTTGATAGTGATAATTTTATATAGTTAAATGGTAAATAAAAGTAGAAATAATAGATATTTTTATTATTTATTTATTTATTTATTTTTTTTGAAGCTAAGATACAATACATGCAAAAATTTTATTGTAGATCAATAGATTATACATAACTATTATATGAACAGTTTAGTTTAACTGACACTTCATTCTTATTCTAATTCAAGTATCAACTTACATTATAAAGGTGAGTTTATATTTAGATGTAGATTTTAGAGAGCTTTTTTGTTTTTTTGTTTTTTGCCTATTTAATCATTACTAGAGTTCCTTATTATTTTATTCTAGAATCTATATACTAAATATTATAAAGTTTATTTCTTTATACTTTTTAGTAAATGCTTCAAGAATTTGTTTTTGTGGTTGATACATACTATCAAATTTGAAAATTCTTTATCAAGTATGATACAACTTCTAAATCTTCCAGTAGACATTTCATAAGTCTCTTAGTTGACTTTAGTTATCAAATCTAGAGGTACAAATAGGATTCCAAATTGAGTACCGAAATGGTATCGACTTGATACCAACTTATAATAAAGTTAATATATAGGTTATAATCCACTATATTAAACTCATAGTAAATCCAGTACCAACTTGGTATTGAAATGGTACTGTTAGAAACCCTGGGTACAAATGCCAAGCAGGATGCAACTCCTGTAAAGTGGCTATAAATCTCTAAATATATCTGTAAGGTTCCAGTCCAATTTGAGTAATCATTTTCAAAGTTGCTTAGTGAAGTCAATAGGTTTTTCTTTTATAGTCTTGTGAACTATAGGAGAGAAAATGACCAATATAAAACTGGAGAATACATCAAATGCAATGTTGATTATTATAATACCAATCAGATAATTAATACTTTATAATACCTTAACTGAAGATCACAACCTCAATGCCTACTGGATTAGCATATAGAATGGTTTCATATGAGAAACAGTATTTAATAGGTTATGGTACCAGATACCATATGAATATCATTCAACTGCCTATACATGAAATTAAACTGGTATCTTGTAATCTGACCTATAGAGCACTAATCACTATGTTATAAATCTATAGGTCTAATTATTATTATTTAAAAAATATAATATATTAAATATTTTTAATATTTTTAAAATAGAAAATAATTCTTTTTGCTGGTTAAAACATAAATTACATAGTACAACTGTTTTACTAACAGTAGGAATAACATGTGATTTATCTTAAAATTTGATTAAAAAAATTATAACTGCAATAAAAAAATGAAGAAAAGATAATAAAAAAGAAGTTTATATAAAATACCTATATAAGCAATTGCAGCAAAATTTACTTGCATTATATGCATTTGAAGATTCAATAAAAAAAATTCAGAAAAACAACAATAGCCAAATTTTATTAAATAGAACAAATTATATTGATAAATATTTTAATTTAGAAAAAATAATCCTAATTGGCAATAAATTTTTATATTTTATTATACAGTATAATAAATTAATTAATATTATTTAAATTTGTTTTTTATTTTTAAAAATATAAACTATATTAATTTAAATTAAATAATTAATTGAAAATATAATAGCTTAAATTAATATATATAAATTTAAATTTAAAAAAATTAAATTAAACAATTTTTAACTATGATAATTGAAAATTTAAATTTAAAATAAAATAATTTAGATTGGTTTCTATTCAGTTTATAAAAAATTAAAACTAACAGTTTTTGGATCAGATTGATTTACAAAAAATTAAAACTAATAGTTTTCAAATCAGATCAGTTTAAAAAAAATAAATTGAATCAGTTTTGATTTTAGTTAAAATTGATTTAAACCAAGTTGTTATAATTCTTAACTATAACTTTGATTCAAAATAAAAATATATATATTTTAATATAAGTATAAAATTATATTTTTGATTTTTAAACCTTCCAATCTGAGTTATATTATTTTTGAACAATAAAAAAGTTTTGTCTTTTTATATATAACTTTTTTAAATGTTATTAATTGCCAATAAATAGTTTGAGATTTCTTTTGACCATATGAATTTTTCCAATAATTTTTGTTAAAAAACTCAATATAATATCATAAAATAGAAGCACTATAATAGTATTAAAGGTGGTTAACAAATAAAGCAAAATAAAGTAATCAATTAATTTCTAAAAAACATAAGATTTGTTTTAATAATTCTGATAAATTGAAAATATTTAGATCCTTTGGATTATTGCTTTACAATAATTGTATTATTTTCAAGAATATATCTTTAATCAAAAATATAATTAATATTTAAATAATTAATTTAGGTATGTTTTAATAAAATAATTTAACATTTACAATAACTAAAGCCAATAAAACCATACTATCACTAAACAAGTATTGGATAAAAAAATTTAAATTTCTTTTCACTTATTATTAAAGATAGTAAAACTTGAGATTTGTCAAAATATTATAAACTTGAGTCCTTTAGGATTGTCTCTTCAAGACATAATAAAACTGAATATTTTTCAAAAAAAATTATATATCATGTAAAGCTAAAAAAAAACTAATTTTTAATAATACCATATCTGAAACAATACCCGTATCCGAACCTGGCTCTGATGAAAGCAAAGAAATATAATTAATCTTGATCATATACAGTATATGAAACTGTCTTGCTTGCTCATAAGAAATTCTTCTGGGTCTGTAATTTATTACAACATAATTTTGCATAGGAGAAGTATGGTTATCAGATGAATGATAGATATTTTTCAGCAATTGTATAAGTATGGGCCATATTCTTAGCCTCGTGTGCTATTATACTATAAACCTATTTTTTATAAATATTTATGAATTAAATTATAATCTTTTAAAAATCTATTGAATCATTTATACGGTTAAATCGTTTCCGGTTCGGATAGTTTAACCGGTTATATGCCCTTACTGCAGCCAACAAGCTCGCAAAATTCTTTGCATTATTTATTATTGATTTATAGTATATGCAACATATACTGTAATATAAATTAAATGATCTATATTTCTACATTATTTTATTTAAATTAAGATTTTTCAAATAAATAAATTAATTTTATAATTATATCAATTATTAAATAACGTTATTATAGAAATTCTATGAAGCCATGGTGTTTACAATCATTGAGACTGGTTATACGCATAAACCAAAGACGTCCTATATAGGTTCTCGGCGCAAAAGGTGGTATACACTAATATCAATCACAAATCGCCGTCCCCCCATTAAATTAAGTATTCTATATGAAATTATTATATATCGCAAAAAATAACGTTTTATATTATTATCTACCATATTTTGCCTCTAATTTTCTCTTCTCTTCCGGTGAAGCTTTAAGTAGAGTTGTTAAAACTGGCAAGAGAGCTTTCTGTAATGCAAATATATGTCAAACAGATGAATAGTGATATTCAAGTTAAAGAAATATCGGAAAAAACATACCCTCTGAACTTTATGTTCCAGAAACTTGAATACTACATCTCGTATGTAATCTACTTTGACATCATCCTCCAATTTGGCGCCAAACGTTGGTGTCATGGGAGTATTTGATCCTCGTGAAGCCGTAGGAGATAAAGGTGGTTGCGGTGAAGTTGGAGTTCCACGTTCTGAAGATTTCTGAAGCTTACGAACCTCTTCTTTAAGTGTCTAAAATAATAATAATAAATGATGAATAAATAATATAATATAATATAATACGTTAAAAAATTGGTTTCCAATCAGAGATAGCATCTAGCCCATATCGGAATTATTTTTACAAATAAAGTTTACTTCTAGGTCTCGAAAGAGTTTAAAGATGATAAGATTTAACAACATTTACTTTGTTTACAGTACGCAGGTGACCTTCACGCATTCGTGCTTCTTCCAACAACTTTTCATATTCTTCCTGACTTCGTTGAAATGTTAATTCCAATTCCTGATACTTTGCCTAGTAACATATATACTATTTTTAGTCAATGAATATTTGTAAATAGATTGCGCGAACGTAAGTCATACTCACAGATTTCTTGTCGGCGTTAACCATTTCTGCATTAAGTATGCTCATCTTTTCATCTATTTCTTGCATTTTCTCTTTCAGAGACAGGTTCTCATCCTGTAACGACTTTATAGTGTTTTCCTTCTCTAGAGAAATTTCTATTAATCTATTCTTCTCTTGCTCCTTTGCATTCAGTTGCTTAATCATGTCTTGAGTTTCATTATCAACTTTACGTTTTAACTCAACCATTTCTAATTCGATTCTTTCTTTACCATGTCTATAATTTTCTTTATGTTTTTTCAAAGTTTCAAGCTTCTCTGCATTTCCGCGATTCGTATCTTCCAGTTTTGTCTTCAACTCATCACTTTCGCGGCTCTTCTCTTTATAAGCTTTCTTTAACGTCGTTAATTCCTCCTCTAATGCTTGTGAGCGTTCTTCAAGTTCTTTTAACTGATGTTCGAGCTCCTTTGAACCATGCTGTAACTTTTCGAGAGAAGATTGAGATGATTCAAATTCCGCTTGCTTGACTTGCAGTTGATCAAAATATTTTTCTTTCTCAAGATTCAATTTCTCATTTAGTGTTTCAAGACGAGAAATTTGTGCCAATTTCGCATCCAATTCTTTATTTGAACGCGAAATTTCTTGTTTCATATTCGCAGCGCTTTTCTCGAACCCTTTAAGCAAACCTTGAAGGCGTTCTACCTCATCACTCAATTCTTTTTTCTCTTTTTCGAGACTTGGTATTTTTTGCTGGGATTTCTTAAGCAGGTTGTTCTGTTTTTCTTTTTCTTCAGCTGATTGCTTTTTCAATGTCTCAATCTCAGAATCTCGTTTCTTAATATTTGATTTAGATTCATTCAAAGAATCTTGTAGATCCTTTTCTCGTTGAATCGATGATTTCAGCCTTGACTCAACGTCTGATAATTTTTCTAGAGCATCTGTTTTAGCCACGTGAAGTTGTGCACAATCGGATTCAAGTAATGTGTAATTCTTTTCCTTTGTTTCCAACTTTTCTTTCAGTTGCCGATTCAGCTCTTTTTCATCATCTAATTGAGCATGAGCATCGTTCGATTTTTTCTGCACAATCTCCAAATCTTGAATAAGATTTTGTTTGTCTTTGACTAAAGTTTCTATCTCATTAAGGAGTTGTTTCACACGGTCTTCTAATTCGGAGATTTTTGAACTTGCGAGTGATATATCGAGTTTTGGTTCTTGATGACTTTGTAATTCGTCATGCGCTTTTTCGGGTTTTTCGTATTTTTGGTCCTGTTCCCGTGCTATAGAGTTTGAATCTGAGCTAGACTCTGATAAAGATCCATTCTCCTGACGTTCGTTAATTGACTCGGGTTTGGAAGATATTTCGATTAATTGTTCACTTTTTTCGGTAATGCTTTCCTTAAGAGAATTGATTTGTTTGTCCATATCCTGTATTAAAGTTTCTTTTTCATCGACTTGCTTTTTGACTGCTTGCAACTCTTCTGACAACTCTCTTACTTTACCAATTAATTCGATATTTTCCTTTGAGTTTTGATCTAATTCTTGACTTAGAGGGGCCTTGTCAGGTTGATTTTCTTCGGCGGTCGCAAGTTCCTTCAGAATCTGTTCCGGGAACAGCGTTGTTGATATTTCATGATTTCCGTTAGCATCAGATTGTGTATCGAATCCCTTTACCATATTTGACTCAGGCGGAGAGGATGAATTATTATGATTTTTCTTTAATTGTTCAATTGCTTGTTCCAACATTTGTACCTTCGATTCCCACTGCTGTCGTTCCATATCCCAACGAGCACTTTCTGAAGCCTCTACTTTCTGCATGGAAAGTCCTTCACCTAAATCAACTTCACTAAGCTTTTCTTCACTAAGCACTTTCTCTTTTACAATTTCCTTTCTAGCTTCTTTCAGTTTTTCGTCGAATTGCTTAGTCATTGCATCTCTTTCTTTCTCAAATTCTTTGGTCTTATTGTCCAACGCAATACGGTTTTGATCTTTTAATTCTTGTGTTTCTTTTAATTTTATTTCGAGCTCTTTCCTAACCTTTGATACGGTTTCATCATGCTCTTTACTTATATGTTCAATAGATTTTTCCAATTTTTCCTTTTCACTAGTAGAGGTATTTATTAAACTTTCAATCTTTTTCTCATATTCTTGGGACGATTTTTGTAAAGTTTCTGCATGCGTGTGTTTCAGCGATTGCACTGTTTGAGTTAACTTTTCTTTTTCTTCCCTCAATGAACCATTTTCAGCCTCTAATTGTTGTAATTTTACGGTCAACTCGTGATTTTTTGTTTTGACTTCTTCCATCATAACATTATCAATATTTCGACCTATACTCTCCAACTTTTGTTCCAATTCGTCTATCCTGGTGCTTTTTGCTACTAACGAAGTATTATCATCTCCTATCTTCTCAGAAGGATCTAATGATTCTACATCTCTCTTATCATTGACCTCTTCAACTTTTTCGGTATTACTTTCATCGGACGAGACTTCTACCCGTCTTACATCGTCCTCCATGAGATTATTTGTTCCATCAACTTGAACAGGCCCATCCTTTATATGAAAATTTTCAATTTGCTATATACGAAAAAAACGCAATTAGACCAGTCTCGTACATATAGCACGATATATGATTAACTTTTAAACGAACCGTTTCTTGATCCCGCACTTTCTTTTTTAATTCCTCTATAAGTTCTGTTTGTGTACTACGTAGATCTTCCATTTGTCGTCTTGTTTCTAAATCGAATAAAGGTTTTTTTTAAATAAAAAAAATAAAAATAAGTACTTGTCAAATAGAGTTACATTTATTGGTGCCCTTACCATCATTTATTTTTGTGATCCGTTTAATTTCTTGTTGAGTCATCTGCAGTATTTCGTAAAGTTAATTAAATTGATTATATCAAGATAACAGTTTTTTTTTTTAGTAAGGCCAATAATCTACCTCACTTTTCATATTTAAGTTACGTAAGTGGGCTTCAAAAGCTTCTACGTCAGCGATTCCTTCTAGATGTGTGTTCTCCTTTAAAACTTTTTCAATAGCTTTTTTTTCGTTAAGCAATTTTTTATATGACCTTGCTAATTCTATCAAGAGGATCGGGGTTAGTATCGGCTCAATTTAAATATGAGTTTATATTGTGCGTGACATAATTCACTTGCGAATATATATTATTAACTCTTGCATGAAAATGAATCAACAATTATACCTGCAAATCGAGAATCGTATTTCTTTTGTTTAACCAACTTTTCTTTAGTGTTCAACGGATTTTCGGCGTCATCTTTTTCTTGGGAAATTAAATTATCATCTTCTTCATTTTCAAAAATGGTTATGTCGATTTTATTGCTATCTTCTTGTTGTAATAACGAGGTAGAAGTTTGCGTTCTTGAAGTGAGTGATAAAGAACGGCGCACAGCAGGTAAAAGACCACCTACAGAAGTGATGTTCCCACCAGGACTACCATTTGTGGTTGAAACCTCACGAACATGATCTTCCTGGTCAGAGCCGGAATTATTAGATCCTTTGTCCCTGAATTGACCTTTATTCAATCTACCCTTTAACGAACCAAAATTTGAAAACATTATTGTGTTATTTTTGTTCCTCGAGCTTTGCGCGAATCGAAAAACGGTGTTCTTAATAACTATTGTATTTTGAAAACGAACTTTCGTTGAAAACTCAGTATAAATGGTATTTTTCCGCTGTAAACTGAGCGGGCTTTCATCTACCATTCTTGGGACAATGTGTTACATTCTCGAACCTGTTATATTCCGGCTTTTTTTTTTCCTTCTTGGACGACCAATAAGATGCAAAAGCCACATGATTATCGATATTCCCGATATTTTGGTTAATTATTTTATATGAACGCAATACCATAAAACAATAAAATTCTGAAAGAAATCACGTGTAACACTTGCAGCATTCAATGTATGTATATACTGTGCATATGCATAAGAAAATGAATAATAATTTTTTTATTATTTTTACTAAAAGTAGCATATTTTGTAAGCTTAATACTTTGTATTTTTTTTCAAGACAAAAAATTTTTGTCGAATCAATAAAAAAAAGCTTTACTTTGGATCATAAATAACTTAGTTGATATTTTGCATAAGAATTGTATCGCAGATCCTATTCTTAAAAAATTTTCTGTCCAATGAATCGATGCGAAGTAGTATAACTTCGATGAACATCGAATTCCATTTCGGAATTACGAATTATTTTGTCGTACTCTTGTTCGGTAATTCCCAGATGCGCGGTAATGTCTGACTTCATTTTCCTAGACAGTTCGCGGAAACAGGCTAGTCCAAATTCACCTGCTCGTTTACCCCACCTTCCAACAGGGCTGATCACCACTTCATGACTGAAATTATTCCCGGATATCTCTCTGGTCGAGAGCAACATCTCGGCCAATCGTTCGCAAATGGACCCGTTGATATTTTTTCTGTGGAGGTGTTCTAACACTTGGAAAGGGATCGGCAAAGGTTAAAACGCGTTGCGACAATAAATTAGTTGAAGCTCAAACAATAAATTGGTTTTGGAACTCACATGCGTCATTCCACTTTTCAAAACTTGGACCACAATTACAAAACTTGAAATCGGTTTGTAGGACTTCGATCCACCCGCCGGGCTTAAGCAATCTCACCAATTCTTTGGTAATACTATTCTCCCAATCCTTTTCGGTATAGGTGGCGTTAGAAATCCTTATAAAATCGAAGGAGTTTCTTTCAAATGGCAATCCGTCCAACATGTTGATCTGCAAGAATTTCGCGTTGGGATTGGATGATTCGGAAGGAAACGTGGTGGTGGCGGCGTCGACGCCGATAAATTCCGAATTCGGATAGGCACTTGCCATTTCAAGAATCCAGGTACCCAAGCTACATCTTTAGACGAACGCGCAAGAGTTTAATAAAATCATCAATGCTCGTGCCCGTTATTATCATGGATCGAATAAACTTACCCGATATCAAGCACTTTAATTCCATTGGCGGATTTGAGTTTTTCTTCAATCGGAGCCGAAAAATTACACTGCCACATGTGTCTGAACAAGTAATGATTGTCCTCAAACCACATTTTTTCCTCTTCCGCGCTATTCGGTAACGGATACACGACTCTCCCATTGCCAATTATTCGATATTTTGTGCTATGCCGAGTAGGCGTGGTATTTGGACAACGGGTGGTTAAAGAGGGACCACAATTCTCGGCGCTGACGCTGCTAGTGTTGCCCATTATTTTTTTTTCTGAGTCAAGGTGGGAATTATGCTATTTGTGAACGGTAGTCTCTTACAACTTGTTAATGTAAGTTTGATTTTCCGGATTTGATTGGATATTATCGAAAATCGAACGAACCAAACCCTTAAGATGAATGAGAAAATTTGAAAGTTATCTTTGCAATAAAAAGAGTGTATTTGTTACGATTTGAAAAACCAGGAACTTGTAATAAAAGTAAGCTTCAGTTGACATACAGTATATATAGAAAAATTATCCACATGCAATACGTAATGAATCAAGAAGAGTGCACGTTCTAGAGATTGCGTACAACGCTACCCAACATTAAAAGCTGATTCCCAGCTGCCTGTTTTTCAGTCAACTATCATTCACATTATTTATTTGCTCATCAATAATAATAAGGTTATGACTTAAGGATGTAAATATTTACTCGGCTCCTAAGTAAATTATTGGTACTTCCGTTTAATTTTCAATAACATTTTATGCATTTATGCATAATATTTCTTACATAATTTACAAAAACTTTATTTTTTTATATTGTGGAGCTTCCCGCTATGCAAGCGGTTACACATTTATTGGATGTTTCTTTTGGGGGACCCTATTCTGAACCCTTGAATTATAAGGGGGAACCTTTTTGGCATGCATTTGTGTTTCTCATTTGAATGATCACGATCTTTACGTTCTTTTGGTTCCAGTTCGTTGGTTGAACAAAATTAGCCGTCGATGCCTTCCTTCCTTCCTTTCGTCACACTTATTACATATAAATTCATTATGAATTTAAATGGTTCTGTCCCTGATGTTACACTTTGTCCTCAATGAACATTGAGGTTATTTTTGGACGGTTTGTTCCTCATTATTACTGTTATTAATACAGTATATGCGTTTGATTTGTTCGATTCGACTAAAAAATTTTTCCGAAAATTTCAATGAACACACATTATCGTATAAATATTATTGTATAAAACAACACTATATACTGCATGGAAGACCCTGATGTCCGAAATTCCCATTGTGACGTACCTCATCACATGTATCTTTTAATTTGTTTTAATGGTAATACAAGACGACGACGGCGACGACGAAACATGCTTGTAATTAAATTATTTCATGAAGCCCTGAATTAATGTTATTAATGCCTATAAATTCCCTTATGAACAGCGGATGAATACTAACAAAAACGGTAACGACCATTCATGACCACAGTCTTCGGATTCAAGTTATAGTTTTGAAATTGAGCGTATCGTGAAACATTTGAAACATTGGAATCTAATTATCTCGATTAACGCATCGTTACACGGCGATCCTGTTAATACGTTAGCCTACGGTACCAATACGATGTTAACTACTTTAACAAATCAAATTATTGTTTCTATACTGCACATAATTCCATTTGCTTCAAAAGCAAGAAACAGTATACTGCAAATCTATCTTTTTTTATTTAAAATATTAATGATGCGATAATGCGATAATAACATCATCGAAAAGATTTCAAAACTGATTCACATACTTATTTTTCAATTGACGCAAACAAATAAGTCATTCAGAAAATTTTTTTTGTACAAATAACAATTCCTGCGATTGATTGTACTGTATATTGAGCCGCTTCATATAAAAACATTTTATTGAAAAAATGAATACTAAATTAGAAAGTACGAATTACAATTTTGATATACTGCATTTGTATAAATATATATATAATAATGATTATCATTAAATACAATAAAATAATATACTGTATATTAATTGACATACTGTAATTAATGCAACAATTTGTTTTTTTTTTTATACGCATAATAATAAATTTATTGCAAAGTGGTGTTGCTCCAAATATAACTTTGGTAATTTAGGATTCCATTTTATTTAATTGCAGGTTCTTATTGAATTCATTATTTACGTATTACTAAAAATACAATGAATTAATAAAAAAAAATCATTGAGATTATACTGTATAATTATATAATTTATATAATAATTTTAATAAATCATATTATTTTATAAAAATTAAAAATTAAATAAAATTACTTTTTTAAAAAAATTATAAACAAATATTAAATATAAACTCTTTATAAAACCATAATTTGTTATTATTATATTAACAATATTATTATTTAAAACAAATTTATATAATTTATTATAACTTTTTAACTTTTATAATTGCTATTAAATAATTGTTAAAGTTAAAAATAGGTTTTGAACTTATTTAATATATAAAATTTCATGGATTATATTTTTTTTAAAAAAATAAATACAATTAATTAATTATTAATTAATTAATAAAACCATAATTAAAAAAACATTTAAATTAAATAATATACAATTTTGGCAAAAAAAATGTCACTTTTTTTTTATTTGTAAAAACTATATTATTAAAAATAAATTTATTGATATTTTAAAATAATATTAATATTTTTTTAATATTAATAGAATTATATATAATTTTATTTAAATTTATTATTTTTAAATTTAATTTTTTTATCAAATTCAAATATTAAAAAGTTTATATATTTGAAATTTTATTAAATATTCTAAAAAAAAAATTTATAAAAAAATTTTATAACTCTATAAAATTATAAATAAATAACAAATAATTTTTTTAAAAAAATTATAAAATAGCTATTATTTTTTTTTATTTTTAAGAATATTTTAAATAATATATTTATTTTAAAACAAAAACTTTAATAAAAAAATAATGATAATTAATTTGTTTATAATTATTATAATTATTTTTTATAATGTTACAAAATTTTAATTGAAAAATATAATTTATTTTTATAAATATATTTATAAAAAATTAAGGTTTTAAATTATATATTATAATTTTTTAATTAATATTTTAAATACTTTAAATATTTATATATAGTTAAGAGCTTTATTAATATTTTTAAATAAAATTATAATTATTATCTTATAAAAAATTTTTTTAAATATATATATATAATATTTTTTTATACAAGACTAAAAAATTTAAAAAAATTCAAAAAAATTATTTTATTTTTAATTTACAATTTTATAAAGTTATAAAGTTTATTATTATTATTTTTGTTTAAATAATTAATAAGGTTTTTAATTTATAAACTTCTTAACATTTGAACTTGATAAAAAATAATATTAGAAAAAAATTATTAAATAAAATTATTTATAATTCTATTAATATTAAAAAAATTATATTAATATTAATTTAATAAAAAAAATTTTCATAATATAGTTTTTTATAAATAAAAAAAAAGTGTTGTTTTTTTTTTTGCCAGAATTGTAAATTATAAAAAATCCAATTATATAATTTTTTAATATTATATTTTATAATAACTTTTTTAATAACAAAATATTTAAATTATATATTTATTTTTAAATAAAATAAAAAAATTTTTTGATAATATAATTTATTGTTTTGATTTTATTTTTACATTAGATTAAATATATATTTAATATTTTAAATATTAATTGTTATTAAAAATTTCAAGTTTTTTTTTATAAAATTAAATTAATAAAGATAAAAAAATTTTTAATTAAATTCTAAAAATATATCATAACAAAAACAATTTATTATTATAAAATTAAAATGTTTTTTAAAATATTTTTATTAATAAATAATTATTTAACAAAATTTAAAATTTAAATAATTAATAATATAAATTTTTTAAAAAAAGTAATAAGATTATAAGAGACCTGTGAGTCTATAAAGTAATAATTAATACTCCACAAGTTAAATTACAAAATACCAGTTCAATCCTATGTAAAAGTAGTTAAATAGAATTAATATAGTATCTGATGCCATAACCTGTAAAAACATTGTTTCTCATGAGAAGTCGTTTTACATACTAATCCAGTAGGTATTAAGATTGTGATTTTCAGAAAAGATATTCTGATATGATGATTATCTGGTTGGTGTTATAATAATTGTTAGAAGTTATAAGATATATGAAGTATCCATTTTCGATAAGCAGATTTGATGATTGCTCTCCTAATATTTGGCATTTTTTTGCAGATCCCTGCCCTAGTCTCATCCCAATCCAGTAATAAACCAATCTAGTAGTGCTTATCCTGAGAAAACATTTGGCAATAAGACTTGTTCTATGCAAGAGTACTGTAAGTTACTGTTTAGGCAGTAAGAACCAGTTATAAGTTTACCTTGAATATTCTTAAATATCATTTAAACTGATAAGAAATTAAATGATTAGCCTAATTATAGGTGATAATAAAAGGATTTATTCCCAATAGAACAAGCAAGTGTCATGTAGCTTTATTTACCATATAAAGAATATTACCTCCAGTATATTCCTTTATTTTTCTTTAATTCTTTTCCAATAAATAAAGCAGTTAGTAAAATCTACCAGTAACTCGACAAAACAAGCAAAGCTTTGGCATGTTTGTATCAATCTCTATCTATTAGGAAAAGTTGATAGCAACAATCGATATATGGAGAAATTTCTATATAGTTTAATATACATAAAGATAAATTAATGTTATAGCATAGTTCTATATAGTAATATATATGAATATATGTAAATATTAATCTTAATAAAGTTTGCTAAGCAAGATCTATATTAGTGTTTAATAATAGTAATAAGATTATAAGATTATAAATTTAACTTATTAAACCATATATATTTATAATACAATTTTAATTAATAAATAAAAATATCATATTAATAAAGAAAATTAATATTTAATAAAAACTCTTTCTAGTGATCCTTTTGCCAATCCAAAAAACAGATATTCTCAAAAGACTTTTTTTCTTTATAATAATAAAGTTTATATACTTTTCTTAACAACACTAGTTCCTTAACCAGCAGAATAAGCAAAAGTTACCACTTGTTTTATTTATTTTTTTTAAAACACTTTTCTTATTTATTTTAGTGACTAAATATAAGAAATCTATCTAAAAAATCTATGGTAAAAACATCTTTTTAAAAAGAAAACTGACAAGAAAAAATACTTTTCAAAGACTTTCAAAAGATTCAAAAATCCAAAAAAACAAGAACAAAAAAGTCTTCAGTTTTTCCATTATCTCTTTGGCTTCCCACTTCTTTTTTTTCAAGTGTGTTTCCTTTTTTCTGATTTTTCTGAAGAATTTTGCCTACCTCAGTTTGACCTTGAATTTTTGGTTACACTAGATCTCCTGAAAGATGATTGATCAAGGCCACAGATTGGTTGATCACGTCAGCCTCAGAAAAAGTAAACAATACACGTACTCCTCACATATTTCCAGTCGTGCAATATCAAACTGATGATGTGATTGGTTTCTGAAAGAGTTAAACAGTTTTTGATTGAAGGAGTAGTATAGAAGTATTATATGAAGTTGAAATTGTGAGTAGAAGAAAAGTGACTTTTTTTTGTTTCTATTCTTTTATTTTATTTTTTTTGTTTCCTATTCTTTTTTGAGAACAGGAAGTAGCAACAAGATCTAGGTCCTATTCCAATCTGGTAACAAGTTGAAGTATCAATATTTATTTCAGAAATGGTTAGAGAGAGAAAGAGATTTTGAAACTATCCACCAGTTGAATAAAGCAATAATTCCAGAAAACATGACTTGAAAGAGCAATCAACAATAGAAAATCAACATTCTTTTTAATTAGAAGTCTTCAAACATAAAGTTTCAAAAAATACTCTTCTGGAAGTGCCCTTAAATGTTCTTGGACATTGATTATTCCAATGGAAATTAAACAGTTTGTTTAGTCACAAGTGGTAAGAAGTGGAAAACCATAAGAGGCTTGGGTTTTAAGTTTATTGAGATAACCTTTTTAATGATAGTTAGAATAGATAATAGCTTTTTTTTCTTTTCTCTTTGTCAAAAATTTCCTTTTTTATTTCTTTTTCCCTTGTGTAGTTTCTATAAGAAAATGTGATACAATTTGAATTTATGATCGTAACTGTAAAGGTAATTTGCAGGTTTTAATCCTATTGGAAGTTCGGGATTTTAATCCTATCCTTTAGGAAAACAATATATTATTTTTATAAATCACATCTAGAGGCTTTGGCTGTTAACAGATGAGTTGGATCAAGGAAATTTGTACTTTGTATGTATTTTCATGTATATAATAGTTCTTTGTAATTTTATAAATAAATGATACCAATCTAATTGTAGGATTAAAAAAAAAAAATTAATATTTAATTAATTTTAAATATTTTTATTAATTTGAATTTAATTTATAAAATAATTATTTAATTAATTTACTATAAATTATATTTTCAACACTTTTGTTTAAAATAAATACTAATATATTATTTATATTAAATTCAAATTAAAAATTAAAAATTAATAATATAATAATTTTTTGTTATCTATTATATGAAAAAGTAATAAAAAAGTAAGCAATTGCTTCTTTAAAAAACTTTATCAAAAAATAAAATAAATACATACCCCTACCAAAAATTACCAGACATCAATTAAATTACTTAGTAAAACATAGTAAAAATCAAAATTTTCATTCTATATTAAAGTTTATAATTTTATTAATAAAAAATTTTTTTTAATATATGAAAATAAAGACAATTGATTGTAATTTAACATATATATGTAATAATATTTTAAAAAAATTTTTTTTAAATCTTATTATATCATAAAGTAATAGATTTGCATTTTTTATATATAAATTTTTAAAATACATACAAAAAATTTTTTTGATTAATTCTATAAATATGTAGATTTTTATAAAGAGTTTAAAAAATTCCATATTAAATATATATCATACTATAATTGAATAGCTTTATTTTTATATATTATTTATAGATATTTGCTAATAAAATCAAAACTTTAATATAAAACAAAATTTTGATTTTTACTGTTTTATTAAGTAATTTGATCAATGTCTGATGATTTTTGGCAAGGAAGTGTATTATATTTTTAACTTATATAACTATAAAACTAGACAAGATTTAATATTAATATATATATACTTTTTAATAAATACTTTAAAAATTATCATTCTTAATTAATATACAGTCTGTTACAAAAGTCTTTAGACTCTTATTTTAGCTTATAATTCAATAGTTAATTAATAATATAATATAATATAATTATATATATTATTTAAAGATTTAAAGATTAAAATTATTTAAAAAATTTTTTTATTCTATTATAATAATAA
>CAJVPV010000859.1:0-18511 GCA_910591835.1 Acaulospora morrowiae
AGTTTTAAAATATCTTTTCTAGTAGAAGTTAAATGATTACTGTAGGCAGGCTAGCATTAAACTTACTGCTAATCGCATGTAAGAGATATTGTTTCTTTCCAAATGTATATCTTGTAATATACGAATAAATAAAGAAATGGTGTTTACCTACCCAAAAAAAAAAAATAATAAATAAATTTGATCTGTAGATCCATAATATAATAGTTAATGCTTTATAATCAGATCATAATATACTAGTTTAACTTCAAATAAAAACAGTTGAATAATATTAATATGATATTTATATTATAGTTTGTTAAATACTATTTTTATTTATTATTATTATTTTTTTTAATCCCCAATCAAACTGGTATCATATATTTATTAAATTATAAAGAACTATTACATATACAAGAATATATGCAAAATATAAATTTTCTTGATTCAGCTCACCCATCTTAAGCTTAAACCTTTATATGCAATTTATGAGAGTAATACATTATTAGCCTAATGATTAGGATTAAGATCCAGTTATACCATGAGAATTACAACCTGCAGATCACTTCTATAGTCATGACTATAAACCCAAATTGTGTTGTCCCCTTTTTATAAAAACTATACAAGAGGCAAGGAATAAAAAAGTAATAAGGATAAAAAAAAATACAAATGTGCATAAATAAAGTGATATAAAAAAAAAAAAATAAAAGTTATTATTTATTCTATCTATTATTGAAATGGTATCTCAATAGACAAAATCCAGACCCCTTATAAATACTTACTTGTCACCACCTGTGATTAGTTAGACTGTTTAATTTTCATTAAAGCAGGTAATATTCAAGAATATTTAAGGATACTTCCTGGAGAGTATTTCTTGAAACTTTATGCTTGAAGACTTTTGATCAGAAAGGATATTGGTTTTCTATTGTTGATTTCTCTCCCAAGCCATGTCTTTTTGATATTATTGCTTCACTCAACCAGTGGATAATTTCAAGATCCCTTTCTCCAACCATTTTCAGAATAGACATCATTGTTTCAACTTGTTGCCAGATTGAAATAGAATTTGAATTTTGTGTTTACTCCCAGTCTTCTAGATAGAATAGAGAAAGAAAGGAACAAATAAAAGAGAAAAACAAAAAAAGAATTGTTTTTTCTTTACTTACAACTTCAAACTTTATCAAGAACTTCCTTACTACTCCTTCAATTAAAAAATTGTCCAATTTTTTTCAGAACCAATTACATCATAGAATTAGTATTATGTAACTTGGAACACGTAAGAGGATATGTCTTGTTTACTTTTTCTGTAGTTGACATAATCAATCAATCTGTGACCTTGACCAATCATTTTGCAGAAAAGTCCGGTATAACCAAAAATTCAGAATCAAACTGAGATAGACAAAATTCTTCAGAAAAACCAAAAAAAAGGAGACATGCTTGAGAGAAAAGAAGTGAAAAGCCAGAGAGATAATATAAAGGCTAAAGGTTTTTTTTTCTTTATTTTTCTAGACTTTTGAACCTTTTGGAAGTCTTTGAAGAGTATTTTTTCTTATCAGTTTTTTTTTTAGAAAAATGTTCTTGCTATAAATCTTTTGGATATATTTCTTGTATTTAGTCACAAAAATATGCAAGAAGATATTTGAAAAAGAAAAGAAGAACAAGTGATAGCTGCTGCTTACACTGCTGATTAAAGAACCAGTATTGTTAAGGATAGTGTATAGATTTTATTATCAGAAAGATATAAAATCTTTTAAAAATGTCTATTTTTTGGGTTGGTAAGTGGATTAGCCAAGTACTATTTTTTATATAAAGTCAATTTATATACTAATTTAATAGATATTAAGATTGATTATCTGATTGATGTTATAATAATTATCAAACTTATTTTATAATAGTTGAATCAAAATAAAGTTATTCAATTTTCTAATCAAAACTTTTTTCATATTTAAATATATAAACTGGATTATACTTTATTTTAATTAATTCTGATTGTCTATTTCTTCCTTTTCTATTAACTATTATTAAAGGTAAAAATAGTAATATAAAAAGATAGATAAATAAGGAAAAGATAATTAGATCTATTTGATATAATAAGTATATTAGGTATATCAGGTATATTAGATATATCAGGTATATTAGGTATATCAGGTATATCAAGTATATCGAGTATATCAAGTATATCGAGTATATCAAGTATATCAAATATATTCAGTATATTTGGTATATAAGTATATAGCAAAGAAATATAAAAGTAATAAGTAAAGCAATTGAGAAAAGGGTTGGTCATTTGATAGAACTATAATAAATTAACAGATTAACAATATATACTTGACCAAAAACATACACGTCTATTTCGTAGAAAGATGATTCGACGAACATTACACAGTATAGGTCAGATCGAAGCGACAGACTCGCCGTGTCGCGCTATAACACTATCAAATAAGAAGTCTTGAAAAAGTATTGTACCAATACTAATGTCTTGTAAGCATAGCTTATTAACAGTTTATTATATATATTGTATATACATTATATAAAAGTTTTTTTGTTATATTAGCTGCATAAGTAAAAAGATATAATATGACATATAACTTATATAAAAGTTTTTTTGTTATATTAGCTGCATAAGTAAAAAGATATAATATGACATATAACTTATATATCATAAATAGTTAATAACAATTCATTGTTTTTTTTAAAAAAATTAAACTAATAGGTTGGATAGTTTAAACTAATTATAGAACTTCTATTTTTTAGATAAATTTTCTTAAAAATAATATGATATATCTTAAGAGTAAATAATATATTATTAAATATAAAATAGATAGACTAATATTTAATTATTATAATAATAATACAGGATATTTGATATATTATAAAATTGAAAACCTTTAATAAAAGCTTGTATTTAATATTGTTCTATTATTAAAAAAAAACAAATAATAAATTTAATAATTTATTTGAATATATTTTTAAAAAGTATTTGTTTAATATATCTAATAGTATTAATGTAAATAGTTTTATAATATAGTAAATAAAAGAAAAGGTATAAGAAAATAAAAAAAAAAAAACTTTTCAATTAATAGTATAATAAATAATATTCTTGGATTTCTAAATATAATATTTTAGTTCAATATTTATAAAAGATAAATATAAAAATTTATATATATAAATTTTACTGATATTCTATATATATATATAATTAATTATTATATATACTCATCTTTATATATAGGTTTATTGGATATTTTGTATATATCATATATCATAATTCTTAAAAAATACAATTAAATTTAATTAGATTATATAAAGAGAAAGTTTTTGGTCTTTTTAATAATTATAGGCTAAAAATAAGTTAAAATATAGAATATTATATAAAAAAGTTTTAAATCTAATTTTTATAAAAGTCTATTAATTTAAATTTAATTGAGACAGTAGATTTATTCTATTACATATTTCAAAAAGATTAATTTTAATTTGTTCTATTTTAATCAAGAATAATATTCTTATAACCTTAAAAATATAAATCAAAAAGGTAAAGTCATTAGTTACAAGTGATAATAATTTAAATAAAAATTGTTAAGATTAAATAAGTTTAATAAAGATCTTCAAAATTAACTCGAAATTTAAGCAAAAATACTAGTTTTACAAATGAAAAGAATAGTAATGTTATATTATACTAATAGTATATTTTAAAAATCAATAATAACAAGTGACTAAAATAATTAAAGTTAATCTTTATAATAGTATTTTATATAACTCTCTTCTATACATATTGTTGAAATTCGTAGATCCTTGACGCAATTGACGCAATTATTTGACGCAATTAATTGAGTCACTATTAAAACATATAAATAATTGAGTCATGACGCAATTATTTTTGAGGATTTTGGGAATTGAGTCAACAACAAAATAATTTACGCCACATGTATACTCTCTTCTATAACAAGTGCAGATATAACTTGGATTTGCAAATAATTAATTTATAATTAGTAATAAGGTTTTTATTACTTATATAAAAATATTTCACTTAATATATAAATATACTGTATATAATAAGATTATAATAATAAATAGATAAGTTAATACTAGTAATAATTATTCAGTATTAATTCCATATATATAGAAAATATAGAATAGATATATTTTTAATTGTATATAAATAACTTTATATATAAAAAATACTTGATATTTGTTTATATATGATACATTAATAAAATTATATATTATTATTAATTTGTTATAAAAAAATTGTAATGAGCTTTTTGATTTTTTTTTTTAACAAAAAATTATTATATAAAAAATTTTTATTAAAAAGATAAAAAAAATACATAAATATTTATAATAAATTTTTTATTTTTTAAATTTCAAAGCATATTACAAAAAAAAAAAATAAATAAAAGTTTAATATAAATTAATTAATTAATTAATAAATAAATAAAATAATTTTTTTAGCAACAAAAATTATTATTATTATTATAAAACTTTAAATAAAAAAAATAGTATGAAATGAATTAATATTTTTTATTTAATAAAATTAATAAAATGGCAACTTGCAAATTTTAAATTCCAAAAAAAAAAAAAACAGTAATTACAAATTATATTTTAATAAAAATAAAAATACAATAAATTTCATTTAAAAAATATTTGAAAAAATATTTAAATTGGATTTTGTAACAAATAATCAAATAAAATTATAAATATAATGCTTTTAATTCTATTAATTAATAATAATATTTTTATAAAAACTTTATAAAATAAAAAATATTTAGAATCTAATATAATCAAAATTTTGTCAAAATAAATTATAATCATAAATCATAAACAATGAATTCAAATTTATTAAAAAATAAAAGTGAATTTATTTAACTTTAAAATTATATTTATATATAAAAGTTTTATATTTTTATATTTTTTTAATTTCAGAAATCAAATAAATATAACCAATATTTGTTTGTTTGATTACAAAAAAAAATTTAAAAATTATGTTAAAAATTTTATAATTAAAAATTTTTTGAAAAAAGTAATTATTTTTTATTTTCCAACTATTATATAAATTAGTTAAAAATAATTTTTATAGTTTTAATAATAATAAATATTTTTTAATTTATAATTAATTTCATTTAGCAAAAAAAATTTTTTTAAAAAAAACAAAAAAACAAATCGAGAAATTTTAAACGATAAAAAAGAAAATAATGATAAGAATTTTTTTTTTTAATTATCAACTTACATTTTGTAATTCTTAAATTTCATTTATATAATAACTTACATAATCTTCGAGATAGCTTATTATCATTATTATTAGTAAGCAACAAAGATTTTTAAATAGTTGAAAAAAAATGAAAAGTATGCATGTATACTTACAAATACAGTGTATCTAGAGTACAAATTTTATACTAGTCACTCGGATAATTTTTGTGTCGGTGAGTGCATATTATGAAACGGAGACTGAAAAAACTCATTGTTATTATTTTAATTTAATGTGCAATGAACGAAATAAGGTGAATAAATAAATAAATAAATAAATAGATGGATAATAATAAAATATTAGAGATGGCGTATAAAATTATTCAGACAACAATATTGTTGGCGTTGAATTTTTAATTTAAAAAAAAAATCAAAATATATTCGTGATATATTTTTTCACAAGTATGCCATCAGTCACACTTTCGAAAAACCTGATTTCATCTAAATTCAAGTGTTTAAGTATTTGCCGTGTACAATGCACACACATATACAGCATGTTGAAAAAGAAAAAAGTCTTGTTATATTGATAAGGGGCAAGTCGCCTTATATTGATAAGAGAATTCCCAATAAAGATGCATACGAATGTGTTTGATAAATTTTCGATTGAATATTATTTTAAAGAAAGATTTATCAGCTATCCAACAGGCCACTTGTCCGCATTCTATACGCTACACTTTGTCACGATAAAATCTGTTTCAGGCAAAAAGGGACACCGATAAGTTTATATTATTTATCCGACTAATACTGTAAATTTCAAAAAAAAAAAAAAAAAAGAGCAAGGTATTAACTTATGCAGGGTTCCGCTTGCTACTTTAAATTACTGTACAAAGTTATTATTATTTTTTTTATTGAGAATATGTATCGGGTTTCTATATATTAATCTAAAAAAAACACAACCAACCAATTATTATTCTGTTATAGTAAAGAACTTCCGTTATTATAGTAAATATTTCCGTTACTCCATTTATTCATTTTACCTTATTCGATTATCCACCTATCATTTTTTTTAATTTAATTAATTATAAGATATACTGTAAATATTTTTTCCCCTATTCCTTAAAAAATAACCACGATCTCGCGATATGACGATAATTTTCAACGTCTGAAGTTAATGGTAATAATCGAAACCGTGTGAAACAATCTTATGATAATAAACGAGCACCACAAAACATTATACGATACTAAACTCTTTTCGACGTTTCGATAATTGGTCGGACGTTTCATTAGGCTCATTTCTGAAATAAAAAAATCACAAGGTCAAGCAAAAATATATTCATTAGATTGATTTTTTTCGAACGTGATTTTATTTAAAAGAGGGGAGCGTGTTGATCTTGTAAGCCTCATGCGAACGTTTGATAAAAGGTGAGGGTTAAGAGAAAGGTGGGTGATCATGCAGAAAATTCGATTCTATCGTTCGAATGCAAGCTCGGTGGAAACCTTTATCTATTAATGTACACATCATCGGATATTTTGCTATTTTAACTCAAGTCCACTTAAAAACAAATGAATAATATATATCAAATGCGATGACAAACATCGATCATACCAATTACTTAAGATTGATTTATACAGTATATTGTGTATTATTGAACATAATAACTGTGTGATAAACATCTCACATCGTCACGCAGAAGAACGGATGATGATTCTAATCGATCTCGAAGATAGCACGTAAACACATAAATTCAAATGAAGGTGGAGTCACCACCTGATAATGAAACCTTATTTTTAGTTGAACAATCGCTCGGGGTGAAATATCTAGTATGGCACGTGTTTTACAATCGTGTACTCGGATTGAAATAAACAGTGACCAAAGGATAGCACAGGAAAAATATTCCTATAGGCCAACAGAACAGAAGAAATGAGAAACATCTCATTGGTAAATTGATTTGACGACAGTTATTTATTTTTTGATTTTTATTTTTTAGAAAGGTTTCCCTTTTCGTCAAGGAAATTCGAGCTTTCCGTGCGCGAACAAGGCCCAATCTCTGAATTCAACGTATATTGATCATTCTCTATTCTCCAAGAAAATAATTGGCTTGCATTAATGAACAAATGCAGGCTGACTCGGTAGAAATGTTTCAGGTTTTTTTAAATTATTAATACAATAATAATAAGTAAATCGAACACAGGCATATCAAATATAAGTTTAATTGTTCTCGTGCATACATACGCAGGAGTTAAATTCTATAAAATAATTTAGTGCATAGATCTTAGATGTCACTTATGGTATGTCACATCAATGGACACCGAATAAACATGAAGGTTTCTAAAAAAAATTCATTATGTGATAAGGGAAGAACTTCGGTACGTTCCACATGTACAAAACTGGTTATGTTTTTCTAATGATATTGATTCAAGTCATATGGCAGCATAAAAAAGTATCGATGGAACGAGCGAGCGAGCGAACGAACGAACGGAAATAAAATAATCGGGAAAAAATAGTGGTAGTCGAGAATCGATAGATTTTCTCTTATTTCTTTGAGTGCGCGTAATGAAATTTCGAAATGTCGCAGTTATCGAACCGGTAGAAAAAATAACATCGTGAATTTAAGAATTATTGATAAACCATATTTTCGCTGAAGAACCATTCCGTGGGATTATAACACAGAGATTGCTCGTATACTGGTAGTAAAATGTGAGAATGCGCTTCGTTGTAATGCATGAATTCGGGAATCAGGTTTGCGGTGATCGTCGTGGAATTTTCCACGAATGAAGAAATCGAATAATCGATTCGGTCTTCGACAGGGGGATTCGTTGGGCGTTCTGACGATTTTCGGGGTCGAGGTGAAATGCTATTTTTCCCTCGGCGAGAAATTGAAAGGCCGTAGCTGACCATGTAGGTGTTCACAAACTGCTTTTCGCAGATTCTCTTTTTTTCCACCTTCACATCCTTGTAACGATCGTTGTCGATCCTCTTGACTTCTCGTGCGAGCCGAGTGTAAATACCTTTCACCTCTTTACTTGTACGTTTCCAAATTTTTGCCACGACCTGTGTAAGGAATCGGCCATCTTTTATGTCTTCCGTAAAACCGCCAGAGACAGCCAGAAGATAGACTTTTCTCCTGAAACACATAAACGAGTTCATTGAACGCGGCCTCTTTTTTATCTCATCAGGCAGCGGTTTAATCAATTCTTCGGCTGTTATGTTTGGATCAAAGAGTTCATTCAGATTAAGTTTGTGAATAAAGCATTCTTCCAAGTACTCCGAGTTTCTGATGTAAATGGGATTCATGCTTTTAGGAGAGGAAGAGGGTGAGGAAGATAGAGACTATTCGGGGAGAAGAGGGCGACGACGGGGTGAGATCAAGATCTTTTATATCATTTCCGTCAATTATATAAACCATACAGACGACTTATTCGACCTATGAACCATTTAAGGTCAAGTTTCAAACCATCTCTTAGGTTAAAATGTTAACATTCAAACAGCAGGTGAATGAATGATCTTTTTGAGATTCCACACGGCAGTGAATGCCATGTTCAAATCGGCGGATGAGCAAATGAATGCGAATTCCTTTGATACTCTTCTTTTTAAGGTTGGTTCTCTGAAGAAGGGCAAAACTTTTTTGTAGATGGTTCCATTGCATATCCTCGGGTGACGATGATAAAACCAGTAACTTTTTGTTTTCCGTGACAAGTTGATGTGAAAATGCCCCTACAGTACATTTCCAAACTTCGGAAATTTTGTTCTTGTTCCTCAACTATGGGTAATGCATCGAACATGCATGTGTTGTCGGCCACCGGAATGCACCCACTACTTTGTCAAAATCCAAAAATGCCAAAAATGAAAATGTAAGCAATTTTGTTTGTCCAAAACTTTGAATCTAGTTTAGGCAGGAGGCATCGTTGTGGGGACCTGTTTACCGTTTTTTTTTGTTTATTTAGATGCGTACCACACATCAGAAATTTCTGATCAACTACAAATAAATCAGACATTATTTCCACATACGAGCTACAGTATATTGTTTGGATCGATATAAATTATCCATTTTCTCTGGAAATCCTTTTCTTGGCGAGCTTAACGGGATTAGGGTAAGGATTCTCGATTTTGTTACAATATGCAAGCACGAATGATGATGCGATATGCGCTCTTTCAGTTTAGTAAGACAAAAGGTATAGTAGGATTTCGGAGGAACGCCAATTTACTAAATTCATTGGTAAAGATTTAAACACACGAATAATAATATGCCCGCGATGTCAAGGTCTTCCATGTCCAAAACAGGCTCGTCAAGTTAGAATAGATGCATCCCCATTCATACAACAAGCATCAAATGCAAGTTAATGTACAGTATAGGGTCAAAGGAGAACTTTATTGATGGCGAGTAGTCTTTTTTCTTTTTTATCCTATAGTGACAATTATCTTGATTGAAATACAGTAATCGAGAGAAATGTTTCATAAAAAAAAATTCATCATTAAGCCATAGAGATTTACGGTTTGTACTATATATAAAATCATTCTGCTTAACGCAAAATACGCGATCATCGACTTTAGGAGTGGACGCGCCTTACTTGCCAAAAGAAGCTGATGGATTTTTAGTAACGCTTCTAACCGAATTGAACATGGCTCAAAAGCTCACTATCTTAAAATCGGCTGCTTGTGATGTGTGATCATGCTTTTGGCACCAAACCGAGAAATCACCCTGTTTTAATAATCGCATTTATGGTTTAATCTGGCACGAGAGGGGAGGGGATGGTGAAATTACTATGTGTTGGCTCCACCCGAATCATTGAAATAATATTTATCGTGTGTAATCTTGAATAGATGCACGTACATACACACACGCATACATACTGTAAATTAAACGTTCGTTAACGAAAAATTACATTCGGTCGCGGAACTCCCGTGTGTGTGTGTCACTCGGAGTTTGTAGATAATTAGGCTAGTGTTAAAACCACGGCTAGCCACACTATCATGAAGACACGTGGGTTCTTGGTTACACCGCATCCGATTTCGAAAGGAACTCCGTGAGGCATTTTAACCATACCATAAGTAATCGAGCAAAAAAAACTAACTAAACGGGTGCCACAGGTAATAACTCAACGTGTTTCTATCAGGTCTGTAGCAATTTTTTTTAGAAAATGGGTTCTAAAATATGAGAAATTGAACATGGATCATGCGTGTGGCGCTCGAAACATCCAAAATACACGATAAGCCACATGAAATTAATTGTAATGAAATCATATATATTGTATTGTTACACTGTTTAACATGATACTATACATTTGCACTTAGTATGATGATGGTACATTGGGAAGAAAAATATAGTTAATATACTGTACACTTTGATCATAGAATAAAAAGAGAATCCTAGTTAGACATTTTGATTTTATGAGGGATATAAAAAAGGAGGGTAAAAAAAAAAAATTTTTTTTTTTCGGAAAATTTACACGTGTCTGAATCATAATTCATTTTTGATAAGGGAATTATTAATTACGCGTTTTTTGAATCGTAGATTAAACAATTGATTGATCATAAAAATCGGTTTTTGTACAAGAGAGTTTGATGGTACATGAAAAAAAAAACAAAGAAAAATAAATGCACGTTCAATATCTTTTTAAAAATATACATTATATCTATTTTCTTCTCTCTCTCTTCTTGTGATGTCGGATAACCCATCCAAGATATGGTTGTTCGTAGGTATGGGTGGACAATTTACTGCAATGGATGGAACAGGTGATGGCAAGGGGTTGATGTAGGATGGCGGTGGTCCTTGACTGTACGCGGCCGTCGAAGTAGGGGCGAAGAGAACACCATGATTCTTGAAATCTTCGGCAGTCTTATTCGAGAACCTGTCATTTGTCGCATTGCCTCTCTCTGGTCGATATTGGAAGTTGGGAAATTTTTGATCGTGAATCATCTTTATCTCTCGGAAGATCGCTTGAATTCTAGATATTTCTTCTGGCGTCGCGTTACTCCATATCAGTCCAGCCAAGGTGCTGCGAGAAATGCCGTCTCCGATTGAAACATTATTCTCTTTTGCCACTAAACCGAATATGGTTCTGACTATTATGAAGGGGTTGGGTGGTCTCTTGACCTTTTGTTGGTTTCCTCGGTAGAGTCTTTGGAATAACATTCGGCTGGTATATTTCGTTGATTTAAAAATATCGTCTCGTTTAAATTTATGAATGATATCTTTTATGTCATCGGTCACCGGTAGACCTTTCTTTGACTTCAACTCCCCCCATTGACATGCGTAATTGACCTCGCGGACCATGATGAACTAATTGTATCTCGAAAATAGAAGAAAATGGAGGGAAGATGTATTCAAGATTTAAGGGTGAGGAAGGTGTTCTGGAGGGATTGAAGGATGTTGACGGTTGAATGGTTTCCTCGGGGGTTTTATTTGTTTTAGGAGCAGCCGGGTAAACCTTAAATTGTTCATGACCAACTTCACAGGAATGCACCGGATAATACTGTATTGGTTATTATGTGAAAAAAAAAAAATAAACCTGTTTTGAACCTCACGAAACTGGAAATTGTTATCGCATAGATTATTGACTCCTGAGATAATGCATTACGCATTTTTTTTTTTTTTTTTTTTTTTGTTAGGCATTTGCTGAGACAAAAGGTTATGGATGCAAAGGTTCAGCCTTTATCGAAAAGGAAATGAATCGCAATTTTACTTCAATTTCTTCCCACTCATTGTCGCTGCAGGTGTCACCAAAGCAAAACGCAACACTGGCGTAGTGACACCGAAGAATCCTAGCAACCTTCTAATTGCCAAAGAGTCCACATTGCCTTCGCTGACTCCTCAAGAATCATCCGCATCATTCCTGCGTAATTTTCATCATCAGTAATTCATGCTCTGTGCTAAACAGACCAACCGAAAGAATGCAGATCTCCGTTGTCACGAAAGGTTCGACGATTTCAAGAAAAGAGATCATGAGCTCGCGTTTTTTCAAAAAAAAGGTTACGTAACATGAACTTATTTGGCTAGTCTTGTAAATCTAATTACGTAAGACGTTCCATTTTGAGCCTTGTATTGCGACCAATGTAATGTCGGCATGTGATTTGGATCGCTCTCTCAGCTTATCCGAGGACGCGTGTATTTTTCAAAATTAACGAGCACACCCTGAATTACATTATCTACCGCGCGATATTCGAATCCTCCAGGTCGGTTGATTTGCCTGGTTTATCATTAACTTGCCCTACTTTACCTTTGATAGGCTCATCTATTCTCACTAGTAAATAAGACCAATTTGGAAACGACTCGGAAAAATCCGGAATCGACCAAGCTTTTCCTATAGCTAGTTACTTTTCCCCACCTACCTGTGGATCACTGTACGGAATCGCTAATATCATTCGTTGTTTACACATACAACATGTTTGACAGCATGATGGCATCTGATGTCAGACTATTTGAGATCGAGAACTAATGCTTACACACTTTATTCATTCATTCGATTATCTATCTTATTATTATACTGTATTTGATTTAATTTAATTAATTAGTTATTTACTTACTACCATTAGCTTATCTCCCTTGCAAAAAAACTTGACGACAGGTTCGCTAAAAGAAATCGGAGAAATAAAAATTTTCAAAATCACGAGGGAGTCAAGACGTTTGGTAAACTTCGGATTCCTGATTATCCTCGTGTTCTTCATTTTCGACCTCACCGGCGTCCAAAGTCTGATCAGCTTCGTCACCTCTATGTTTGGTTAACTTTTCTTCGGGGATGAACGGACGGAATCCGTATTCCTTGTTCTTTCGTTTCGGTTTATACTTATAACCTGGGAACGCCTTTTCGTGTTCATTCTTCACCTTTCGGGCAAATTCGATAAAAGGTGCCTGTCCACGTCCACGTTTTTTTAGGTCCGCCCAAAGTTTTGCTGCTATCTTGGGGATCAAATGCGCCTTTCGATTTTTCTCAATTTTAAATTCCTTGCATATTTCCTCGTACAAACTATCTCCAATCAATTCTTTGCGACACATGGCCTTAAAGATCATAAAAGAGTTCATGGGCCTCCTGACCTTCGATCGTTTGCCAGACCTATTTCTTGAAACGTTGACATAATCTTTTGGTGAATCAGAGTTACACCTTAACGACACTCTTGACGAAATCTTTCGAAGCTGAGGGAAGCTTGTGAAAATTTGCTCTGCATCAGGACATGCGCTCATCTTGTTAAGAATTTTTTTATTGTCTTTATTGACCACCAACACGCGGTATTTATACATAGGAAATGAATTAGTAGTATGATTTCATTCACGGGTATGGAAATTAATTAATGTAATTTTTGTTTGTTTCCTATATAAAAACCTCCTTTTCCATTTATTCTCGACCACATGTATTCGGACCCTGCGTTATGGAATTTTTATGTAATCCGTCGGATTTCGACCCCCGCCGTAAAAGTGAAACCTGTTAATTCCAAGGCATGAATCTAATTTAGCCAAATTGTAATTAGCACCATGTAATCAAACAATATAAGCGGGAAACCGGTACATGGATTGGCCGAAGATCTTTCCTTTTCACGTCTCTCATTCCCTTTTGGACTCCGATGTCATCCAATCGCTTGTTCTACAAAAGGATCTTAATGTTACGCAGATATTCTTCCAACTCATGTAAAAAGCGCGGAATGTACACGAATGGACGTAAGATGTTTTATATCTTCGGATTGACTCTGTCGAATTCTTTCCAAATTCTTTAAAAATTGTCCTTTCTCTTGTGTAGTTTTGGTTAAAGCGCATGCGTTATATACACGACCGAAATGGTTTGGTTTTTAATTGAACGGAGTTAATTTCACACTCGATCTGACTTTTGATTTTGTTTGGTTTGTCTCTTATGTATAAAAAAAGCCGTGTTTAACCATTTGAAACACAATTTATTGTGATGATGTCATTAGCACGTTAAACAATGCATTTTGATTGCCTATTCGCTTAATATATGTTTAATTTTCGAAGGCGAACAGGGGTTTTTTGGACCTATTATCGTGATCCTAAAATTTGCATTATATATGCATCACTGTATTTAGAAAATAAGGTTAGAGAAATCATCCTTGGCATCTTTGTCATCTTCAAAAATAATCGCCCAGATTAGTATTTGGTCATTAATTACACCATAATTAAAACCACGTCAAATACCTTACCGTGTATTTCTATTTTTGTATTATTAATTAAATAAATGATTGTAACATTGTAGTGAAAAATGGGATTTTAAGGTTTTCGGATTATTTTTTCTTAAAAAGAACAATATTTATCACGGAGAGAATTATTTGTTTTTCTTTTTAATCTGTATCAATTATAAAAAATTAAATTACATACATACTGTATATGCCGCTATCTTAAAAACAGTGTTATTCTTATTTCGATTTTTAAATCTTTTCGGTATATTTACAAACGTACCGTATTTATAACAAAAAAACTCCTTTGACAATTTGGATTGTTTAAAAACAATTAATTTGATGTATAAATTAAACATACACAACATTTTATTATTATAGACTGAAATTCTAAATTCTAATTTAATCCATCTTTATTGATTTTAATATATCAGTTTTCAATATCCGATAAGTAATTAAAATAGATTCAAAAGGTTTTATATCGTGTAAAATAAAAACGATAATTCAAAAATCTTCCAAATTTATCTTTGAAAATCAAATCTTCCGACTTATCCAAATTAATGTCAAAAGCTTATATACAATATTTTAATTGTTTATTAAAAATAAGTATAACTTCATGCTTATAGTTGATTTTATAATTATTTAATATTTAATTATAAATATGATTTATATAAATAATGTTGCTTGTTTATCAAGTAGAAATAAGGTTTATTTTTTTTGATAGAATCCTAACATACAAATCATTTCTATAGATTTTATAATTAATTTTGTTTTTATAAACTATTGTTAGAAAAGAATCAATTAACAGCAGTAACTTAAAATAGTTACCTTATTAATCTAATTGATAGAGTTGCCTAAAAAGATAACTTGGCAACAAATTTGTGACTTTTTTGATTTTTTTTGGTTTTTTAATTTTTTATAATCAGTACAATAACATATTGAACAATAAAATAATAATAATAATAATAAATTTCTTAAAATTACAAGACATTAAAATATTTATCTATTGAAATATTATAACAAATTTTACAAATTTGTCAAATTTATATATCTTTTTATTTTATATTATTTTTATAATACTTATTAATAAAAAAAAACTTATTCCTATAAATCTTTTTTTAGAAGTAGTCAAAGAAGAAAAAAAACAGCAAGTGCTCTTGGAAGCCTTACTTTCAAGAACAAATTTTTAAATCCATTCCATATTCTTCTTGATATTGTTATTATAAATACAGTTAACTATTTATTTTCTGTAGTTTACAAGAAAACTAATACAAACAATATTCAAATTACTGAACTAGCACAAATATCTCCATTTCTTCTCTAACTAACTTTCTCAAATTTTGAATTGTTTTCTTACAAAACTCAAATAATAGTGACAATTCTTCAATAGTAGATATAATATTTATTAACTTCAAACAAGTAATAACAAGTCTTGTTTTCCTCTTTACTTATACACTTAAGCCTTTTTAACTATCAATAACCACAAAAACAATACTCAAAACAACTTTAATGATGGTTTTCTTTATTAGAAGAGAAATAACCTTGCTTCAAGAAAACCATTATAAAAAAGGCCTTAGACAGCAATCTCAACTATACTCTTAATCTTTTCTGGAATTAAATTAATATAATCAATAATAGTTGTAAAAGTCATAATAAAATTATGAATGATTTCAATTAGATAGTAAATTTAAAAAGAAATATTTATTGAATTCAAACAAAAAGTTAAGTTTATTCAGGTCAAAAGTGCATCCTTTTTATATATTTTGAGTTGATACGAAAAGTACATATAAAAGAAAAATAGAAATAGAAAAATAAGAAAATAAATAAAATAAATAAAGTAAACATATAAATGAATAAAACACGACTATAGCTAAGTTTATCTATATATAATAATATTATTTCATAGTTGTTTCATAGTCATTCTGAGTTAGGAAATGTATATATATAACTATGGGATTGTATCGTCAGAGGCTTGTATTGTGTCATTCACATGTGACTAATCAGGCTGATTAAGCTAATATGGAGAATTTGAGTTATCAGGGCAATCTGGATTCCATAGAATGTAATCCAAAATTGTTACATTCTCTTCTCTTTAAAATTCAATGTCCTCATCGATTCAAATTCTTGAAGTTTTTCTTGAATGTTGGTCAGATTTTCAAGTAATTCCTATGTGACGTTATAAAAGAGATATCCAGTCTATTTGATGAGATATTATGACTTGTATTATATGATTTGTTTATTTAAGATGGCTTCAACTTTATATTTCTCTTGTTTGGTTTCTGAAATAATAATGGTTAGTGATAGTGTTGCTTGTCCAAATTCTTGTGGTGATAGTGTTGCTTATTCAAATTCTTGTGGTAGGTGCTTGTAAGACTTAAATAATGACACGTGAAATACTGAATGGATCTTCAGTGTAGCTGGTAAGTTCAACTTGTATGCTGTTTCAAAGATAACCTTGACAATAGTATATGGTTTTGCAAATCTTGGTGTAAGCTTTTTGATTAGTTGATTTCTATCAATAGAATTGTTGATATAGTGTATTAAAAGTAATACTTGATCTTCTTCTTTAAATGTAAGATAGCATTGGTATTAGTTGATATATTTTGTCTGTTGATCTTGGGCTTCTATCAAGGTATCTTTGATGATTTTGATTATTATATTCCAATGTTATATAAATTTATTGGCAGCAGGTACTTGTCAATCTTTTGAATAGTTCAAGGATAAAGGTGTATTAGAATATTATCTACAATCTAGCTCAAAAGGTAAGAATCCAATAAAGGCTTGTTTGAAGTTGTTGTAGGCAAACTTGACAACTGGCAGGTATTTATTTCATTGATCTTGTTTATAGGTGAAATAAATATGTAATATTTCTTCCAAGGTTCTGTTAAGTCATTTAGTTTGTCCATCAGTTTGTACATGGAATGCAGTAAACATTGCTGTTTTTGTATCAAGTTGTTAAAATAAGGCTTATCAGAAGTGGCTGGTAAATCTGACGTCACAGTTGGAGATAATGACTTTTGATAATTCATGGTACTTGAAAATTTTCTTGAAGAATATCTTGGCTACTTTTGGTGCTGTGGTACTGGTATACATTGGACAAAAGTATACTTATTTGATTAAGTGATCTATAAAAACCACAATAACATTATATCCATTTCTTGTTACTGATAATTATATAATGAAATTTATGGTAACTTCTTTTCATCTTTATATTGGCATCAATAATAGTTACAGGAGATCAACAGATTGTTGATTGTTTGCTTTATTTTGCTAACAAGAATCACAAAATATATTTTCACACATCTTTTTTCATCTTTGGCCAGTAATAATATCATATAATTGCATCTAAGGTTTTGTCAATTCCAAGGTGACTGGCAATATCAATATCATAGTGTTCCTTCATTATGTGACTTCGCAATCTATATCCTTTTGGAATTGCTAATTGATAGATGGTCTTTCTTCAAGTAGATGTAGTTGTCTTTTGGTTCAAAATGTTTGATACATGCTAACTCTTTTTATATTGCATTGGTTGGATCCCTTAAGATGATGTAAATAGAAGAAAAGTAATTATCATTAGTGTATACTTCCTCAAAAGTTTGTTCATTTGCTAGTTATGTAATAAGAATACTAGTGAAGTTATCTTGAAAGGATGTCAACAACAACATTAGTCTTCCCAGGTCAATATTTGACTTCAAAATCATTAGCTTGTAAGGTTTCCAATCATCTGATTTGACATTTTGAAAGATTTGCTTGTATTTTAATATATTCCAAGAATACATGATCAGTAATTACTATAAAATATTGGTCTTTAAGATATATTTTCTATAATCTGATAGCATGTACTATAGCAAGAAGTTCTTTTTCGTGGACAAGATAATTTTGTTCTACCAGTAATAATTTTCTTGACTTATAAGCTACTGGCTGTTTACCTTAACTATGATCTTAAATTAGGATAGCTCCAATAGCAAAATTAAAAATGTCAATAATAATAAGGAATAGTTTGGTAAGATCTGGGAGAAGTACATCAGGAAATTTTTTTGGTGAAGATCTCCAGAGATCTTTATCCAAAAAAAATTTCAAAGGTTTTTAAGAATTTTTAATATAAAATTTTTTAAAATAAAAAAACTGGAAATTTTTATTTCAAAAAAATTTGAATTTTTTCGAAGTAATAATCATTATTTTAAAATAAATAATTATTTAATAAATATTCATTACTTTTACCAAATCTTGGAATTA
>CAJVPV010000860.1:0-18508 GCA_910591835.1 Acaulospora morrowiae
GTTAAATTA
Organism: Acaulospora morrowiae; assembly: GCA_910591835.1. NCBI lineage: Eukaryota > Fungi > Glomeromycota > Glomeromycetes > Diversisporales > Acaulosporaceae > Acaulospora > Acaulospora morrowiae. Next base: position 10 of record CAJVPV010000860.1, read on the forward strand.
GTTTTTAAATTAAATTTTATTTTAAAAAAAAAAAAAAGTTGTCCATAAACTTTTGTCCATCCTCTGTAGATATAAACATGATACAGAATATAGATATGGAACAGGAAGAGATAGAGGGGAAACAGGAAATAAATGGAGAGATGGACTAGCATTAATGGAAACACAAATAGATGGTAATGAAATAAAACATACAGCAGGAGCAGATCCAATTAATCCACCAGGACATTGTGAGAGATCAAAAAAGGTAATAGATATATTAGTAACCAAATGGAAAGGATCAGCAAAAACATTTTGGAATAATCTAAAGGAAGAATTTAAACCAAGAACATTAGAACCATTCCAATTCTATTATAAAGTAGGAATAACAGAACATAGAGCAGATAAACCAATAGGATTTTATGAACTAATAAGAAAAACTTGGACACCACTTACACATGATGCAGAAGCATACAATAAATTAATGGAAATGAAATATGATCAAGGAATATATGGAAATTTGTCAAACTTCAATATTGCATTTGAGGAAGCAATAAGAAATGCACGAATGGAAACTTCTCATGATTTAATGTTAAAGAAAAAATATATTGCAGCATTAAGTGACTATCCTAAACTGATATCTGCAATCCATACATATATTGCAACAAGAGAGACAGAAAGAAAAAAGGTTAGTTTATCAGAAATAACAACATATGCATCACAACGATTTATGGGAGAAGATATGAGACAAGAATACGGAGATCCATACAGAACATATAGAAGATCTTATAGAAAACAACATTTAAAAGGAAAAGGATTAAGAAGAAAAAGATGTATTAATAATATAGGGATATCAAATGATAAGAAACAAATTAATGAATTAGGAAAAGAAGAACATTATACAGAAGAAGAAAGATTTGGATATGGACCATCTGGAAGAAGATTTAAAATAGAAATATATAAACCAAAAAGAGAAGGATATAGATGCTTTAAATGTAATGAAGAAGGACATTTTGCAAATAAATGTACAGAAAAAAGAATGGAATCAAAGACCATGAATAAAACATGTGATATATGTGAAGAATTAGGACATATTAAAGTACAATGTCCAAAGAATAATAAAAATAAAAATATAATGACAGAATCAAAATCAATAGCAAGAGAAAGAAGAAAAGAAGAAAATATTATGAATAACACAGTGAAATGCTTTAACTGTCAAGGAAATGGACATATGGCAGGAGATTGTTCAACACCAAATACAAGAAATATGCTTACAGGAGTTAAAATGGAATTAATGAAGAAAACTTGTTATGACTGTAGTGAAGGAGGACATATTGCAAAAGACCACAAAGAAGTTAATTTAATATCTAAAAATAATAAAAGGGAAAGAAAATTAATAATTAAAGATGATTATGAACAAAACAATTATAATGGTTATAAGAGAAACAATTACACTAGATAATATAATAACAAGAGAAAAGTAAATTTTAGAAGAAACAATTACTATAGATCAAATTGACAATACTCAAAGTTTTTTAATGATCTAAATAAAGAACAAAAATTGTTAAGGATAAGTACTAACATAAAAAGATAAATTAATGAGACTGAATTACAAATAAACTTTATACAGACCGCTGTAATAACAACACTTACATCTATATTAAGAAACAAACTAAAAGATTTGATAATCACTGCTTTAAAAGATAAGACCGGAAAATTTCTAAAAACCCATTTTAGGAAACAATGTACAGAATTAATCCGTAATTTTATAATAACACAATTAAAAGGAAAGTTTACTGAATATCTAACAGATGTTATAATGACATATGTGGAATCAAATATAGATAATATTTTAATGAACTTTGCAACACAACAAATTGCTGAAAAAATTACTAATAACATTATTAACGGTTTAGAAACATACTTGTTTCATTGAACTCAACACAATAACCATCTCTAATAGGGTTTCATACTAACACAGAAAACTCTTTTTGTGAAGGTGTGACTAAAGATGGGTCCCTAAATTATTTGTGAGGACATAATTCAAATGTCCCTTACTATTAAAAATTTTCATTTCTATATTAAGGAATAAAAAAAAACTACCTACAAAGGTTCTTTATAGTTTTAAGCATCTATACAAATCATTTCTGGAATTATGTCCCTATTGAAGTAAAGAGTTAGGAATTATGTCCTCTAGGGGACGTGGACGTAAAGGGACATAAATTTTATATGCTAAATACTTTAGGGACCCATCTTTAGGTGTGACTCATCTATTTTAAACCAAATTCTGAAGAGACCATGGCAATGAAGTCAGAAAGTATAAAAGGAGGATTAAAAAAAATCCTGGTAACAAAATTAAGACTATCAGAAAACTTAGACAATATTACAAAAAGATGGGAATTTTTGAAGGAACAACTTTCGAATCGTTAATGAGTAAAGAAACTAAAAAATACCTTAGTCAAATGATGGAAATCAGTAAAGAAACAATGTTGTTAACTTTAAGATTAAACGATACGAATCTTTTAGAACGACTTATGATAAAAACACAAATATGGATAAAAACTGTCCAAGTTAAATGAGTAAGAAATAAAGCAAAAAAATCAGCACAAAAGGATGTGATCAACCAAGGAATAAGTATAAGTATGGTTCAACTTAAAGAGCTTTGCCAACAAGAACTTTAAAAACAAAAATGATGAACTCAAAGAAAAGAACAACTCTTAAAAGAAAAGTTGAACAACTTGAATTAACCTTACAAGAAGAACAAGAAAAAATCAAATAAAATAATAAGAGAAAATATAAAACTACAGGAAGAAAATGAAAGACTGAAGAAAGAAAAAGGAGAATTGCAAAGACAAAAGGAAACAATTATTGAAAAGGTCAAAGAAGTACTTTTAGAATGGAAAAATAAAGAGGATAATGAAGATATTGAAATCATTTATAACGAAGAAAATGATGAATATCATATTCAAGGAGAGAAAATTAAATTAGACAAAGAAGAAAAAGAATTGTTATCAAGAGAAATTGTTGAAATAGATAGGATATGGGGAAACTTATTTTATAAATTAACTAGAGAATACAGAACAACTACAAAACATGAACTAATCTTTTTATTAAATTATAAAAAAGGAGGAATCTCAAAGGACCAATTAGTTAAAAAATTAATTAACTTATGTGCTGAATTAAGAAACAAAGAACAAAAATCAGAAGAAAGAGTAAATAAATTAAAATTAATCCAAGAAAAATCAAAATTAACACAAGAAAAGTTAAGACTACTAACAGAACCACAACCAAAAAATTGGGGAAAAGAACTGAATGCAAAAGAACACAGATAGATTTTTAAATTTGATGAAACTTACAAAGAAAACATGAAAAAATTCTTAAAAGAAGAAGAGGAAGAAGAATATACAACTGATGAACAAGTATATGACTATTTAGGACTAAAAGTATTATATGCACAAACAGCAAAAAGGGTATTTAAAGAGTTCATTGACAATGGAAAAAAGAAACAACGCTACAATCTGAAAAAATGAATAATCAAAAAACAAGACTTCCTATTCCTGAAGTAACAAAAGAACAGTTGAGAAAAGAATTAATTAAAGAAAAAGAAATTAATGAAAAATTGAAAGAAGAAAATAATAAGTTACAAAGAAGACTATTAAAATATGAAGAAGAAGAAAACTTAGGAATATCATATAATCGAGAGCAAGATAAATATTTTATCCAAGGACAATCAATTAAACTAAATCAAGAAGAAAAGAAAATGTTATCTAAAGAAATTATTGAGACAGATGGAATATGGTTAGCCTATATTCACGACTAACAGAAGAAAACAGAAAGAAGTCTGAATAGAACTTAATCTCATTATTAAACTATAAAGAGGAAGGAATTTCAAAGGACCAACTCATCTTAAGAACTCTTTCATTATATGAACAGGAAAGAGAAAAAACAAAACAATTAAGGAAGGTAATAAAAGAATTAGAAGAATTGAAGTAAAAACTATTTAAAGGACTTATGAAGACCTTTAACAACAGAGGAGTTTAAAAAAAGAAGAGAGAGAACTCAAAAAATGAAGCAAATAAACATCTATTATGAAATAATTCTTAATAAAATACCAAGAGTAAAATATGAAGATCTTAGAGAAAATTGTGAAAATTTAAGAGGATTAAAAGAAACCTTTGGAAGAACAAATCAAGAAGGAGTAAACAAAGAAGAGAAAGAATTTTATTTAGAATATGAAGAAAGAAGAGATAAACTTTACTTAAAAATAAGGGCAAAAAGTATAAAAGGAAGACATTTTATCCTTGACCCATAAAAAAATGGATCAATGGAAGAGATATCATTTGGAAAAATTTGAAAGACAGTATTATGAATTAATAATAAAAAGAATTATAAATACTACATACAGAAAACTTAAAGGAATAGAAGATATAAAAGAAGACTATGCACAAATAATTTTAAGGAATTATGGAAACTATGAAGAGATTACAGAGTTAATTCATTTAGATGAATATTATAAAATACAAGAAATATTATCCAGATTGGAAACAAGAAAAATAATAATAATATCAGAAAAAAGCACACTTTTAGAAACCACTATTAGTACCTTAATAAACATGAAAGATAAAAGACAAGAAAAATTGATAAATTGGATTCAAAAAATCAAGGAAAGAATAGCTACAAAAAGAAGAGAAGGTTACAAGATAATTAAAAAAACAACAGAAATTTTATTAAATATGTATAGGCAAAAAGAAGAGAATAAATTTTATATTAGTATGTTAATGATCAAAACAGAAAAAGAGAATAAATTTATAGAAAGATATCTACCATATATTGAAGAAGAAATAGGACAACATAAATATAATGAACTACTAAAAATAATTAAAGAAAATTTATCTTTAAAGATAAATACTGAAGAGTATGAAGGATGTGAAATAACAATATCAAACACTTATCCAGAAAAGACAAAAGAATGGATAATTACAAATTTAAAAGAAAAAGAATTTTTACATGGAAAAATGAAAAAACAAGGAAATAAACAACTTATTAAATTAATAGATTTATGTATAAAAATAGAATTAAAAGAAGGAACAAAACAAATTAAAATAACAAAAGGGGAGAAAGATTTAATAAAGAAAATAATAAGAAATGATAAAGATGATCAAGACTTTTACATTAAGACAAAAATAGAATATTGTAAAACAGACTCAGAATTAACTCTATTGAAATTAATAGAAATGATTTTACAAAAAGGAAAAATAAAAGAAAGAATGGGGATTACAGAAAAGGAAGAGAGATTATTACAATACTTAGAAGATGTAGAAAGAGATGTTGAATTAACATACACAAAAACATAAAAAAGGGTGGGGTCTGATCTATTACTAAAAAAAGAAATAATAAAAAGAGATGGATCGACGAAAAGATAATAATAATTCTTTTAAATGACTAAAGAAATTAAACAACAACAAAGAACAGTTATCCAATATTTTTGGAATATAGGAGTAAGAACTGCTAAAGAAATTCAGAAAAGAACAGAAATCAAATTGTCTACAATATATTATAATTTACAGAAAATAGAAAAAACAGAAACGAATCAGAGAAAAAAAGGATCAGGAAGGTCAAGAAAAATTGATAAGAAAGGATCAAGAATTATTGGACAAAGTATAAGAAGAAATCCTTATAAAACAACCAAAAGCTTATCAAGGAAATTAAAAGAACAAGAGATACTTGTATCCCCAAGTACCGTAGGATGACATCTTCATAGGATGGGATATGAAAATTCTCTTCCATTGGCAACACCTATGTTAACTGAACAACATAAACAAAAAAGAGTAGAATGGGCTAAAGAATACCTTGATGATGATTGGTCACAAACTGTCTTTACAGATGAAACTTCATTTCAATTATTCAGAAATACAATAACTCGATGATATAAAGGAAAGAGATCGACTTGTCCAATACCAAAAGAAAGAAAAAAGATCCATGCATGGGAAGAATTTTCTCTTAGAGGAAAGACAAAGCTTCATTGTTTCACTGAAAAAATGGATGTACCTTTCTATGTAAATATCCTTAAAGAACACTTGAAAGATATTAAACGAATTAAAGGGAAGGAAGGAAGGTTTCAACAAGACAATAATCCTAAACATACAAGTAAAATAGCTAAAGAATTTTTGAGAAAAAATATTTTAGAGGCAATAGAGTGGCCATCAAATAGTCCAGACCTTAATCCCATAGAAAATATATGGAGTATAGTAAAAAGAAAGGTGGAAAAAAGAAGACCAAAAGGGTTAATAAAATTAAAAAAATTTATGAAAGAAGAGTGGGAAGGAATATCCAAAGAAAGTATAGAAAAATTTATATTCTCAATGGAAAATAGGTGTAAAGAAATCATAGAGAAAGGTGGAGAACGAATAAATTATTAAAACAATTAAAATAAGTATAAAATTTTATGAAGATCACTGTATATACTGTATATATATATATTCTTTTACATCTTATTTTGAAATTTCAATGTTCATTATGCCTTTTTTAAATCTTAAAAAAAACTTTTCTTCTTTATTAAAATCTTATAATTCTTATTCTTTACCTTTTTTTTTTTCCAGTAAGGTCAAAAACACTTTATTTTATTTATTTATTATTTGTTTACATTTTTATAATCTAAATAAACTATTACATATATAGTAAAAACTATTTAGTTAATAGTGGCTTTCTGCTAGAACTTGTTTCTAATTTCCTTAGAAGATTAGCTACAGAGGTTTAAGCCAGTATACTTAAGTTACACTAGTAGTTTTTAAATGATTTTAATGAAATATAATTATTAAAAAATTGATTTTTGTATTCAATATACCCTTTCATATTATGTAACTATGTGCTCAGGTCTGTTTTGTTATATCTTTAGTATTGTGATTTCTCCTCTCTTTTCTATTCTGATTTCTTTTGTCTTATGTAGTAATGCCTTTCTCTTCTTTTTATTTCTGTATATCTTTGTTTCTTTTTTGCTAGTTATTTGGATAATACTACAGCATGTTTTTTTTTTATTTTCTCAGTAAGTTCTCCAATGATTTTAATTATCTTTTTTGTTAGTATATCTCTTCTAATAAGCATTCTATTGAAGCTATTTTCTAGAAGTACTTTTTCTATTATTTTTTTAGGTTTGTTATATTTGAGTTCTTTTTCTTTCTTTTGATAATTTCTTATACAATATTCTTGATAAATCTATTATATATATTTACTTCTTTAATATGTATTGTAATAATGTAATCTATTATTTCTGATTCTTTGCATTTGATATATTTGTTAGTTTCATAGATTTTTGATTTTCTTTTATATAATTCTATCATTGTTAGTAATTCATTATTTAGAAAACAAAAGGCATTCTGTCTTTCTATATGATTCTAAGAGTCTATTTTTTCTTTTGTATACTTTCTTTTGTAATTACTTTCCATATGCTTGACCAATCGATTTCTCTTGTCTCATGTCTGTCTAATCAGCTTCTATGTCTATTTTGTGTTACCTATATACTTGTTCACTTTGTATATCTGTTGATTTTGAGAAATGCTTTTATATTTACATTGATTGTATTTTCTCTTCACTTCAGATATACTTTGATTTTAATTACTGCTTTCTTATTTATGTTTATGCTTTTACTTTTGCTTTCTTTTTTCTCTTTATTGGCTAATTGATTTGCTAACTTGTTAAGTTTGATTTCTTTGTATGCCTTTACATTTTTGAAATGTGTAACACACTTATTCTTTACTTTTTAATTCTTATTCAAAATTACAAAAAAGTCTTATTACTTCAATTTTATATAATACTGCTTCACAATTATTTGGTAATCAATCAAAATAATTATACAATTATTTTGCAAATAATTTTTATATTAAAAAATTTTTTTTTTCAATTTATAAAATAATTCAAAAAATATACAAATTCTTTATAATTAAAACCATATATAACTCTGTTTTTATAAAATATAAATCTAGCATTTTATTATTAATTGCTGATTTATATAATAGATTTAAATTAAAAACTCTTTCCATTGATCCCTTTGCTAACCTCAAAAAACAGACGTTTTCAAAAATATTTTTTATTTTTGATAATAAAGTCTATTCACTCTCCTTAAAAATATTATTTCCTGAAGGCAAGTGCCTCCCCTACTTGTTTACTCTTCCTTCTTTGAAAAACTTTGGATATTTTAGCAACAAAATAAACAAAACTTCACCTATTTGGTCTATGGCAAGAACACCTTACTGGAAAGAAAAAACTTATAGAAAAATACCCTCCACTACTTTCTTTTTAGGTCAGGAATTTCAGAAAGTAAACCACTAGCGAATGCATTTTCCAATATTTATAAGAACCTTGGATCCACTATAAGTGAACACCTTTTGTTTGGGGTGGGTGAATAAGTTAGTTAAGCTAATCAGTAAATGCATCCCCAAGTAACATGGAAACCTTGGATCCATTGTAAGTAAATTCCTTTGGTTCAGGCAGGTGGATAAGCTGAAAAAACCCAGGTGTATAAACCTTTTTACCATTGTGGGGGGCGGATCGGTGAGTCAGTCGCTAACAATCAGTCAAATTTGCGTAACCGCTGGTTCACTCTCTTTCACTTTATTAGTAGAGGTGAGGCGTATGATTTGGCCAAGGTAAGGATATTTTATTTTAAACTTTTGGGTCATTTCTCTTTTTCTCCTTTATTAAATGCTATCTTTTTATACATTTTTTTATAAAAATTATTAGAACATTGTAGAAATATGGCGAAAGGTAAGGAAATTCTACTTGTTTCTAACACTAATTACATAATAAAACACTTATTACATCATTGTTACTTTACTTTTTAGCGCGGTTTCAGTTTTACCTCCCTTCACAATTCCCTGGTCGATCGTTGGTCACGTGATCTGAATCGCGTTATCCATCAATTTTATTCACCCTCTTACACCATTCATACATGTCTAGTAGTTGGCACTTTTAAATGTATTCAATTTTTTTTGATTTTCTGGGGAATTTTGCCTATCTCAGTTTGATCCTAAATTTTCTGTTACACTGAAAACTCTGGATGATGATTGGCTAAAATCTTGGATTGGTTGATTAACAAGTAAAAGAAATGTAAACAAGATAAATACCCATATGTGCTCTATATCATATTATATTATAACCGATAATGTAATTAGATAAAGCAAAAGAGCAAGATATCAAGATGTTCTCTTGTTAAAAAGTGTTTGAAAGTCTTCCCTTCCCCTCTTGTGCTGATTTCTTTTCTCCTTAAGGTCAAAAAAGACTCTCATTAGGCTAGTAATTGATTTTAATGGGGTTTTTATTTTACCAGTGTAAACTTTTCTTCTTTCCCTTTTATCCTTCCCTTTTATCTTCTCAAAAAATAAAAATTTTTTATACCTTAGGACCACAGAGGTTAAATTGGAGTGAACAGTCTTGATGAAGAGTTGGCAATGATATTGAGATCCACAAGGAATGTGGATCAAAATAGAACAACTTTTTTTATTTCCCTTAATTATATCTAGAGGCCAATGGCTGTTAACAGGTGTATTGTATAAAGTAACAAAAGTTTAATCTATAGTATAGATTTATCAGACATTTGATATATCTACCTATTTGTATCTGTGATTAATTCGAATCCATATGTTTGAATGCAAATAAAAACTTGAATATATGACCTGATTAGATGTAAAAAATAATAATAATAAAAATAATAATAATAATAGATTTAAATTAAAAAATATTGGTTTTAATTTTAGCAATAAACAATTTTTTATTACTTTTATAAAAATCCAATAATAAATCTTTTAATTTAAATAATTATTAAAAACATATTTCTACTTCAAAACTTAAAATCAATTAAGAAACATTTGAACTTATTTATAATTTTCTTTTACAAATTCAAGATTATCAATTTCTTTTTGTCAACCTATAACATTTTTTTTTCTTTAGAAAATATCAATCTCAATTTTAATTTATTTTTAATATATTATTTGAAAAAACTTCAAAAAACAATTTATAATAAATTAAAATTACAAAATCCTAATCTAAGATTAAGTCTTAGTAAATTTTTTAAACTTTGTCTTAAAAATTTCAAAAAAGCACAAAAAAAAATTACAACAAATCAATTCAAATAACACTTTCCTTATTACTTACTTGCAAATGAAATTAATTTTTATAATAAATATTTATATTTTAAAAATTAATAACAAAAATTTTATAAAAATTCTTTTGAATTAGTAACAATAATATCTTGTATTGTAGTTATAGATTTTAAAGAAAATTTTAAAATTAGTAATGGTCCAATTGAAACTGGAAGAGATTTTTATAAAAAATTACAAATTTTTTTATTAAAATTTGTAGTTTTTTATAAAGATAATAATTTATTATTTGTTATTGATTGTATTAAAAAACCTCTTGCCAAATCTTTTATAATACAATTTGATGAAATTTGTTTTTGGTCTAATTTTGGACCATATTTTTATTTAACAGAATTAATATATTTTATTTTTAATTATTTATCATTAATTTATAACAAAAAATTTTTCTTTAATTATTTTGTTGAATATTATGGTAAAATATTATTAATAGCCATTTTGATATATTATCAAAATAGGTTAAAGAAGATAAATCAACACAATATATTTATACTATTGAAGAATTAATTAATTATTTTAAAAACAAAACACAAAATTATAATAATTACTTTTTTGAAATTTATTTATATACTAAATTAAAAAAATTTATCAATAAATTATTGATAAATAATTTTTGTTCATATTTGTTATTTATAAAATTTAATAATAAATTATAAGTTTTTACATTTAGTATATTTAATATTATTAATTATAAAAAATATTATTTAAAATTAAAAAATACAAGATACAAGAAAAAACAAAATATACTATATTCAAAAAAAAAAAACATAATATTTTATCAATAATAGGAGATAGAAATAAATAAAAATTATTAATTAGAACAAAAAATATATCTAATATTCTATTCCAATGAAATTTTAAATTCTTCTTTAGATATATTCTTGAAATTAATTTTTAATTTTTTAAAAAATCCTATTTTATATAATATTTTTTTTAATATTTATTAAAACTTAATGAAATATATATTATTAAAAAACTTATGATCTAAGGAATCCAATAGTAATAAAATTGCAAAATTTTAATCATTGATTATTAAAATATTATTATTTAAATATTAATATTTTTTTAAATTTTGTAAATTAATATCTTTATTAATATAATTCAAATTAGATAAAAATATTATAATTTAATAGTAGATTTTGAATTATTAATATTTAAATTTTTTTTTAATTTTAATTATTAATTATTAAGATAATTTAATTTAAATTAAAAATTAATTTCAAGCACATATATAATAATATAAGATAAAACTCAAAGTATAGATAATAGCTATATATGATATTGGATCCAACTATTTTCCTTCTATGCAAGTTCTATCTTATACAGTATTATTATTTATTTATTATTATTTTATATTATTTTTAATTTAAAATATTTATTATTATTAAAAAAAAATAAATAATTATTATATTAATTTATTTTAAGATTTATATAATAGGTTATATATTTTTTACAATAAAAAAAAATAGGTTATATATTTTATAATTTTGAATTTATAAGTTATAGGATATTAAATGTATACTCTAAAAATTTTTGATTTATCTTCAAAAATAATTATTTATATAACTAATAGTTATCTATTATTTACCTCTTTTCTTTCCTTATGTAAGTTTTCAAAATCTATATATGTTATCTTATATTGTTTTTTTTTAATTGCAAATAAAGCAAGAGATATAAAACTTTTATTAATTATATATTTTAAAGTTTATATAATTATAAGATCAACAGATCAAGGTTATATCAAATATTGATAACTAAAGTATTACTAGATTACAAATATTCACTTAAATATAGTAACTTATTAAACTTTTTAGTGCTTAAAGAGGTTTACTAAGAGAAATAAGGATAGAAAGTACTTGCTCTATCCATAAACAGTATTGGATAATATTGACTAAATCAATAGATTTCATTAATATAGATATTTATTACCAAGCCAATAATATTAATGGGATCAGTTTTCAAGAGACAGTTTAGAAAGTAACTTGATAGGAGAAAAGATTTTTTTTTGGGTGGACTATTGTTAAGTTGAAATGATAATCTTTTTCCATTGAATTCCTAAGGAGAAGGAAATATTCACTATTGCTAACCTTGGAATCTATATATATTTAAAAATAATTTCCAATGTTTTTTTTGCTATGAAGCTTTTGTATTTATTAAATAAATCTATTGGAGACAATAAAATACCAGCCATCCATTTATATAGTAAAGATCCAGTGATTGTTATATTGTTAATAATATTTTTTACTTCTACTTTGTATTTGATTTTGTTACTTTTGTCAATGAGATTGTTAATTAAGATTATTATTTTTTTGCTTTTGGATTCAAGAATAACTGATTCTTAAAGCAAGAGAAGATATGATCAAAATGTTCTGATACAGAATTACAATATGGATAGAGATTGTTGGGATAAAGTTGAGGGTATCTACTATTTAGTTTTACTCTTATTGGTAGATTGTGACAAAGAATGTTTATCTTAAAGGCCAATAGAACAGAGAACTTAAATTTTTCATATGTTATAAACTGTTTATATTGTTTGATAAGAATTGAGTTTAAGTTCCAATCTGATTTATTTGATTATGATTTTATTAATCTGGTATGAAGTTTCTTTTGGTTCTAATAACTATCTTTAACCATAAGATAGGGTTTGAAAAGGGAGCACCAGAAATAGGAGATGTTAAAAAGCTTGACAGCTTTCAGTTAAGAGTTTCAAGGTTTAGAATAGATGTGGGTGTAATTTCTTGAGTATTGAAAGTGATACTTAGGTTTTTTTGACTAATAAGTTGGATAATATCGAATTTGTATTAACTGTATATTGACTTGATTTTTCTATTGATATATGAGGGCACCATTAGATTGGGAATTTTGTTTGTTGAGATGATAAAGGATGAGTTGAGCTGGATATTAATACAGATATGTTTTATTGCCAGAAGGAAACTTATGGAGTGATCCTTTAGTAGTTTGAAATAATATGTGATAACTTTTGTTATGATAATTGGTTATGATGCAATTGCAACTTTTTATTCAGGTGTATAAGATAAATTAGATGGAATATGAGAAATTGTGATTTGAGGGTTTGTTTGTGGAGATGTATCCATTAAGGTATTAATTATTTCATCTATCAGATTGAGAATGATTAGTTTTCCTTTACATTTGATCGAGATTGAAAGGGTTTTGGTTTGAGGGAGAATTGAAAGTTTTGTGTTTGTTTCAAAAAACATGTTAATATTTTTATCAAATAACGTTCCAGTAATAAATATATCTAATATGTAGTCAATTTTCTTAATGATTCTAAGAAAAAAGTTATCATTAAAGACAAAATATCAGTTTTCAGGACAATGAATTATGGATAATGTTTCTTTAAGACTGGGGAATACTAATTTCAATAAACCACTTAAGGATTCTTCTGAGATTTATATTATTGTTAGTAAACTTTCCTCTAGTAATTAATTGGTCCCATTCAAGTTTTGTGGATAAGTCTCTTGCTAAAATATCTTCTATTGTTTTAATCCTCAATTGGGAGGCTTTGAGAATATTTTTAAAGTCAAAGTGTATATTTAAACCTATGGAGAGATGACTGTTGTATAGTTTCAGAGGGTAGTATAAAAGGCAAAAATTTATTTGATATTTTTGAGCTATGGTGGCTACTTCGAGTATCCAGTTATTTTTTCCTTTGAAGAATTCATGCTGGTGGAGCAGATATTTCCAAATTGCGCAGAATTGTTGAATTGAGACTGCTTTCTTAAGAGTCATTTCTTTAGTATAAGAGTTATTTAATCTCATCAAGATTAGTTTAGTTAAGGTGATTTTTTGTTTGTCTTCTAGATTTGTCATGTTCAAGTCTAGTGGAGAGAAAATTATTGGGTCTGGTGTTGTCCTTTTGAGATAATATTTACTTTTACAGATTTTATTTAAGTTTTTTGTATAATAAAAAGATTAGTTCTGTTCAAAGAGAAAAAATTGAGAGTGTATTCTATTTTTGTTGATATAATCCATTGAGTTACTTGTTTGGTTATAGAACCATTCCATTTTTTTGTTTGAATGATAGATTTTGAAATTTCTAATGACTCTTGTAGAAATTGGTTGATAATTGTTTGTGTAGAACTGAAACTGGAAAGTAGCAGCCCAAATATCTGAAAGGTTGTTTATAATCAAGAGCAATTAAGTTTGTTTCCATTAAATTGAAAGATACATTTCTCTTTGAACTTTTGTTGGTGTTTGTATAAATTATTTTGGTTTTTTCAGTATTGTATTTAATTTTATTAATTTCCAAGAAATTGGTAAAGATATTCATATTTTTTTGTAGATCATCGTGTTTGTTTCCTAAAAGAGCCAAATTGTCCATGTAAACAAGTACATTGAATTTGATTTCTGGTGAGGAGTGGAATAGTTTGAATATTAGAGGGTCATAAAATATTATCCATCAAAGTAGAACTAGGGTTTCATCTTGTTCTATGCCATTGTCAACTTGAAATTTGCCAGAGGAATAACTGTTGAGATTGATTTCTGTGGTTCTATTTGAAAGGAGGTTAATGATATATTTTTGAACTTTGGGGAAAACTTATTTTGATTATGGCTTTGTATAAACTATCGAGAAGTACTGAGTCAAATGCCTTCGCAATGTCAAAAGACACTATTTATATATGTCTGATTAGATTTTTGGCTTGATTAATTGAAGAGAACATTAGCAAAAGAGATTCAAAAATACTTTGATCAGAAAGTTTTGCAAAGTTGGCTTCAGATAAAACATTGTTTTCTTTGATAATCTTGAAGAATCTAGTATTAATTATTTTGATAAAGATCTTTCTTCCTAAGTTTAGAAAGGTAATTGGTCTGGTATCTGCAATGTTGTGGATCCATATTAATTTTTTGGGAAGGAAACAAATATTTGCCTCTTTTCATTTGCTGGGCAGTTGTTTGCTTTGTAAAATAATGTTAAGGGCTTTTAGGACAATAGGTTTTGTTGTACTGATCAGGGATTTCCATGCTTTATATGAAATTCCAGATAGTCTTGGCATTTTGTTATTAGATAATAAATTGATAATGGAATTAAACTCTTCAATAGTAAAGTCTTTGGAGACATCATTGTAGATATTAGAGTCAATTGAGAGATCTTCATATATTTTCTTCCAATTATCAGTTATAATAAATTGTTTTTTTTTAAGATATTTTTGAAGTGACTTAAGACAATGTTTTTAATTTCATTTAAGTCATTGGTAATAATACCATTTTTATTTTTAAAATGTGAAAGATCAAGTTGAGATTTGAGATTATCAAGTATTGCTTTGATAACCTGCTTAGGCTTGCTCCAAAATTTTAGAAGATTATATTCAAAATTTTTTTTCAATTGTGATAAATTCTATTTTTTGGTTTTATTAATAATTTCAGCTCTAAGTTTTTTTATTATATGTAGGATTCCTTTAGGGAAGATATTATATGTATTATTGACTTTGAAGTAAATTTCTTTTATAGATTTGTTGAGATCTTGACTTGTTTTACAGACTTTGAAAAGAGCCTTGATGTGTTTTTGAAGGTGCCTTGTACCAGGTATAGATGATTTTCAGGAATGTTATTCATAAGAAAACTTTTGATAATGTTTACTATATTGTTTCAGGTTGAATTATTGAATACATTTAAGATAAGATCTACTTTTTCTGCAAAGGTTTTGATGTCATTGGGCTTTGCTTTTTTAAAATCAAAAATTTTGTTCTATTTATAAGTCTTGAGAGAGTATTTAAATCAACTTAAAGTGATTTTAATTATCTTATAATAGGAGAAGATTGAAGATAATAGAATTCTGTAATCTAAGATTTTGTTTGAGAGATATTGGAAAATTCAGATTTGATTGATTCTAGATATACTGAAGGAAGTTATATAAGTGAAATTAGATTTATAGCCAAGGGCTTCAGTTATGTCTAACTATAATCGCAGATAATTATAATTGTGCCTTTTAGTATTGAAGATTTAAACATTGAGAGGAGGTTTCCTTGATATAGGAATTGAAATTACTTGCTAGTATTTGTAATATGTTATTTTTTGAATGGTTCGATCGAATGAAGGAGCTTAAAGAATTAACTGCTAGTTTTCTTTCTTTTTTGTTATAAGGTAGGTAGCAGAAGATTATCACAAAATTGATTTGGATTTGAATTTAAGGTGGATGGCTATTCAGTATTGATTAACTGCTGTGATCTTGAAAACATATGATTTGAGGTTTTTATCCAACATGATGGATGCACTATTTTTGGCTGATAAGTCAGGTATAGAGTTAAAGAGAGCAGCCTTGTTAACTCTTTTGGAAAATAGTTTTTTATTAGATTGATTGGTTTCCAAGAAACAGATTATTTTTCTGGCTCCTAGTAATATAGAAAGATACAGTATATTATTTTGGCCAGGTTTTTGTTGCCTTGAATATTAATTGTAGTAATATTAATAAGATTTTTGAGTTTATTTTGTTTGAGGGATTGAGCAGTTGTTATGTCTTGTCCAAATACCAGTGTAAAGGTTTCCATAAATAAATTGTGTGAAATAATATTCTCAAAGGAGTTTGTCATTAATTAATCTTGCAAAAAAAATCAAATTCAGAATTGGGTTAATCTGGAGTAATAATGAATTCTGATGAGAGTTTGGTATAGCAGAAGAATTTTTTTTATGAAGTTTTCTAATGTTTGTGTTGGGGTTTTCATCTTCAGTCAAAGACAGGGTTATAATGAAGTTATTGTTTTTGAGAGTTAAGTTTATTTTTTCTATAGTGAAGATTTCTAGAAGGCTGGAGGTAATTTATTCTTTAGGAAGAAGTAAGAAGTTATATATGGTGTGTAGCTTTTTGATAATTGTATCGAAGTCTTCGCTTGCTTTGTCAATTTTTCTGGAAAGATTAAGATCTTTTTGAATAATTTTGAAGTTTTCTGGAAGTGGAGATTTATTATTTTGATTGAGATATCCAGCAATCTACTCAGGTCCAAAAGATAGGATAACAAAGAATTGTTTTTGTAAATTTTCAATAAAATCTTTGACAAGATTTTGATCAATGATGGGAAGGGTAATTCTCTGGTTTTTCATTATTCAATATGGTAGGGGGAGTCTGCATTTGACTTTAATAAAATTATTAGGAAGATGGTAAACATAGTAATTTCAGTCTTTGAAAGCTTTTATAGCAGATCTGATAAGTCAGCATCATTGTTCACAGGAAAAAGTCCTGCAAGATCATAGAAGAGGTCTTAATAGTGTGAGGGTCTTTCAAGGTCCTCTCTAATAATTAAGTTTATAAGGCTGAGGCATAATAATTTGGTCTGAGTATCCTACTCTTTCACTAAAAAATAAACTCAATTTTCATCTGTTAGCATGCACATTTATCTACTCAAACTATACCTAAGTTTCTGTTATAGCAATAAGCATTTATACTGACAACTACTCTGAAACTCTTCCAAAGTTCTTTATAGTCACACATTTGTATAGTAGTTAGAACAAATAGTTATTTTTAAGCAATTATTATTTAGCAATTATTATTTCTGTTTATTTAGACATTTTCGCTCTCCTTATATACATGCTAATTACAAAAAATTATATCAAATATATTAACTATCTCAACTATCTAAACTATCGCTAATATATCTAATTTCTCAACTATATTAAATATCTGAAATAAATCAAAGAAATCAAAGAAAAGAAATATATTACAGATATCTCATTTTTCTCAGATTTGTCATTTTTGGGATCATCATTGCATAGACTCATGTGACCATACAATTTCCCTTTCACAATAGTCACTTGATAAGGGCTTCTTTTTTGAGAAAAAATGGAAATATTCTTCTGAAAGTTTACTTGGGATATAGTAGCCTCTCGAAGCGAGTTGACAATATTTTTAAGATCTCTGAGGCTTGCTCTATTGATTAGGAGGAATATGCCTTTGTGGTACTTAATTAGATCTTTGGGATCTGAAGGAAAAGTTGGGTATTAAATAAAGTAAGAGAAAGGTAGATTATCAAATTTGAAAAAAAAAAGATCTTAGAGCTTTGGCAATAATGCCTATTAATTGTCTATCTTTAATTGGAATGGTTACTAGCAATTTAATTTTGATTTCTGGCAGTATCTTTTCGGAGTTAAGTGGCAGGAGTAAAAGTTTATTGTTGATATCATTCTCTATATTTTTGATAATTTCTTTTCTATCAATTGAGCTTTTCTCCCTTAAGAAGAAATTGAAGATATAGTTCAGTGTCAATGTGATTGTAAAAGTCAAGAATAAAATCCCTTTATTGGAGACTTTTAGGTGTGAACAGAATAATTTTATGGTTGTAAAATTATTACAGAGGGTGGACATATTATTGCGGACACTTAAAAAAATTTTTTTTAAAAAAATTGTACTTAATAATTTTTTTTTT
>CAJVPV010000861.1:0-18506 GCA_910591835.1 Acaulospora morrowiae
GTATATCCCACCTATTAAATTTAATATAAACTTGAGAATCGAATACAGAATCGAAGAGAATCATTAGGATCCTTAGTTTTAAATTTAATAATCTATTAATTGTTTTTAAAATTTATAAAATTTTTTGATTAAAATTATTTAATTTGTCTTAATATTTTAATAATTCTTTTAATTTCTAAAACTTTAAAAAACATTATAGTTTCAAAATTATTAATTTTATAAAAATTCTATTATTAGTCTGTTATAAAAATCTTTGGATTTTTATTTTAGTTTACAATTTGATAACTAATTAATAATATAATAATTATATATATATAATTTAAAAATTTAAAAACTAAAGTTAATTAAAAAGATTTATTATTATAAAGTAATAATATTATTAAAATTATATAATAATTTTTTTGCAATTTTTTTATTTATATAATTTATAATTAATAAATTTTTAAAAATCATAACAATATTTTATAATTTTTTTATAGAAATTAGTTTATTCTTTTAATTATTATAACTAATATTTTTATGTCAAAATTTTATTTAATAATAAAAATTTTCAATTAATTTATTTTTAAATACAAGTACTGTTTTTATAAAATTTTTAAAATAAACTTATTATGTAATATAAATATAAATATCTATTTTTTATTGTATAAAAAATCAATAATTAACTTATAAAATATTTATAATTTTATTTATTAAAATAATTTAATAATTTATTATTTTTAATAAGTTTCTTGTCTTTAAATTTAAATTTAATAATTATAAATTTTAAATATAATTTTGTTTTATTAATTATTTACAAAATTATAAGATAAAATAAAATTCAAAAAAAATTCAAAAACTTTTGCAACAAACTATATATTTTAAAAAATTTAGAAATATTAAAAAATATATTAGAATAGTTAAAAAAATATTTAACTAATAAAAAATAAACTTGAAATTATTATTATTTTTTAAAATTATATAAAAAAAATTCACAATAATATTTATTTTTAATTTTTGTTTGAATTTTTTTAATTTTTTAAATAAATAAATTTATATACAATACATTCAAATAATTTGAAATAATTCTTATATATTTAAAATAAAAAAAAATTAAAAGAACTTATATTTATTTATTAATTAATTTTTTAATTTTAGCTATTTTAATTTTTCAAAATATTAAAATAAGTTCAATATGTTAATTAAAAATCAATAACAAACTATTTATTTATTAAATTTTATAAATATTAGATATATTAATATATTATTTATTAATTTATATAAACAATATAATACTTAAAAATAAAAATTAGGCATGATTTTATTATATTAATTATTTATATTATTAAATAATTATCTCAATTAATTAATTATTAAGTTATTATATTGTTATTATTATACAGTATATCTCAAAAATTGGTTTGTTTTTTTTTTGTTAAATAATTAGTTTATTTTGTATCTGTACTTTAATAGTCACAATTTAATTTAATACTTATAAAAATTTTATATACCAACTATATTAATAATTATAATAACCACAATATTTATAATAATACTCTATTTATTTATTATTTATATAAATTGTTATTTTGTTAATAAAGATCTAATTAATAAGTAGCAAGAAATCAAATAAATGAAAATTCTGAACTGGAATTTTTTTTGTAGTATTATTTTTATAAATCATTATGGTTTTCTTCACAACAAGCTACATCAGTTTTACTCCAGTACTTTTACTATATACATATATATAAGAAACATTATTATTTATTAAAAAAAAAATCAAAGACAAATAAATAATTATTGAAATAAGAATTTTTCCTATTCAATAGTAAAATAAAATATAAAATTATGAATTAAGTAAAAAACATAAGAATGTTAAAATAAAAGTAACAATATTTTAGTAAAACCAAACAAGTTTTACATATATCAATTCTTTATATTTTTGAATATTAAATTTATAGAATATACAATATATTTTTAAAAATTATAAGCTATACATACCGTCTCGATCTTTTAACTAGTCCAAGACTGAGACTGAATGAGACAAACTGTGGACATATCTACTTCATCGAGAATGAATTGATATTTGAATGTCTTAAGCTCATCCCTTGACAATAGCCAACATTATAGATCAGTTAATTTTTTATATTATTCAAACGCTTTATGTTTATTCATTTCAATTCAATTCCATTTTAATAACAAGAAACAACATTATATGTTCATTAAATAATTCATATCTTCATTTTTAAATCAAATTCCATTGAAGTAACAATAGCAAACATCATATGTTCAATTTACATGACTCATCTCTGTTGATTTTTTATAATACTCGATTGACTTGTGTTCATCCTTTTCGACTCCAATTCCATTTTCATAAAAATAGCCAACATTGTATGCTCCTCTTACATGACCCATATCAGCGGATTTTTGGTAATATACGAATGCCATGTTTTCGTCCTTTTCAACCCCAATTCCATTTTGATAACAATAGCCAACATTATATGTTCCTTTAATATCACCCATATTGGCTGACTTTTGATAATATTCAAATGCCTTGTGTTCGTCCTTTTCAACTCCGATTCCATTTTTATAACAATAACCAACATTATATGTTCCTTTAATATCACCCATATTGGCTGACTTTTGATAATATTCGAATGCCTTGTGTTCGTCCTTTTCAACTCCGATTCCATTTTTATAACAGTAACCAACATTATATGTTCCTTTTACATGGCCCATATCAGCCGATTTTTTATAGTATTCGAATGCCTTATGCATGTCTGTTTCAACTCCTATTCCATTCTTATAGCAAGAACCAAAATTATACATTCCTTTTACATGATCCATCTCGGCTAATATTCGATAACATTTGAAGGCTTTATTTTTGTCTTGTTTAACTCCTATTCCATTAAAGTAACAATTTCCTACCTGAAATAAGCCATCAGCATCTCCCATATCAGCAGATTTTTTATAATATTCAAATGCCTTATGTTCATCCCTTTCAATTCCAATTTTATTTTCATAACAATAGCCAACATTATATATCCCTTTTATATGATTCATCTCGGCTGATTTTCGAAAGTATTCTATCGCCCTATGTTCATTCTTTGCACACCCAATTCCATTTCGATAACAATAGCCAACATAATATGTTCCATCTACATCACCCATCTCGGCAGATTTTTGAAAATATTCAAATGCCTTAAGTTCATCCTTTATAACTCCAATTCCATTGAGATAGCAACACCCAACATTATATGTTCCCTTTACATGACCCATTATGACTGATTTTTGATAATACTCGAATGCCTTATGTTCATCCCTTTCAACTCCAATTCCATTTTGATAACAACAGCCAACACTATATGTTCCAGATTCATCACCCAAATCAGCCGATTTTTTATAATATTCGAATGACCTATATTCGTTCTTTTCAACTCCAATACCATTTTGATAGAAAAATCCAACATTATATGTTCCTTTGACATGACCCATCTCGGCCGATTTTTGGTAAAATTCGAACGCCTTGTTTTCATTCTTTTCAACTCCAATTCCGCTTTGATAACAATATCCAACTTTAAATGTGCCACCAGAATCTCCTGTGGAGGCCAATCTTTGATAATACGCAAATGACTTTAGTTCCATTATAATAAGCGTGAATATAGTATCGGAATATTTTTTCTCGATCAATATTCGATAATTCAAATGCCCATACGTTTTGTCTCCTTTTGTTGTACAATTAATTTTTGATAAATCAACTGTCGTACATTATTTCTATAAATGAATAAAATATTGATAGAGTTTATTTAACTATTATATTAATAATAGAAATTTTAAGATAATTGTAAATAACTACCATATATATTAAGCCTAATAAAATCATAACATATTAGAATTAATAATATTTAAAATAGATCAACAACTTTATGTAAAAATTACAGATACTGTACTAACATACACAGAAAATTATTATTATCAATAATTTTGTTTTGTATTTGCGTGAGAAAAGACTCAAGGATTCAATTGCTTCAATAAATCCATACTGTAATAGGGTGTAACATATTTCACGGGATTTTGAAAAATGTATTCTTATAATAAGAGTTGTTAAAAGAATAACATATTTGATCAAACGCACTAATTGAATAAATATTTATATCAAAAATTATTTTTATATAAAAAAGCAAGATATATGAATATAAAAAATCATAAATTGAAATTTTTATACTTGAGAATATATAATTCATTGCTGTTATTCATAAAAAGAAGATTTTTTAAATATTAAATAGAAATTTATTATTAAAATAATTATATAATTACTTTATATTTATAAAAGTTTGTATTTAAGTTTTTATTTTATTTTAAACGATTTTAAATATACATATAAATATAATAATAAAATTTATTTTTTTATAATATAAAGTCATATCGATGTTTGATTTTAACATTTTATCAAGATCCTTTATTAAAATAAAAAAATGGTTTATATAGAATTCTGAATTTTAATAACATGGACTGAATCAAAAAAATTTTCAAATAATCAATTAGTAAGATTTATCGTAATATATTTTCAAGCATATAAGAGCATGTCTCCTTCCGCGCATCCCAGTAATATAAGTTTATTTATGGGTAAAATCCCTAAGCATGTGATTTGTGATTTAACTGTTGCGCTTTTAAATTTTAATGTATTTTGTTGGAACTAAAGAAGAGGTAGTGATAAGTCTTTGATAACCAGTGAAAAAAAAATATTTTCAAATAAAAAATACGTACGTTTTCGTTCAAAGGTGAGAAAGTTATGGAGTTGTTGTTATTTACAGTGATGACTTCTTCTTTGTACATATTCAAAGCAGCTATTTCCGACGTGACTGATAAAATGAATTGAGAATTACTTCCACAAACAGATCACGCAGCATTACGAAGGGATGCTAAGATGAAGAATTACCTCGAATAGTGTTGGAAAGTGATAAGCTGTCGGTATCCCATATGCAAATTAGATGCGAGCTTTGGGCGTATGAAACAAGGTAATTGTTTCCGTGGAATTTCATCTGATAAAAAAAAAAAACTTTATGAAATTTCCGAAGATTGACGACAAAAAACAGTTACAATAGAAGTACCTGAGAAATGTCCGTATCACCGGCTTTCCAGCTTCCAACCAGGGTACCTGTTCTTGATTCCAATAGTGATATCACACCGCTAGAAAATCCAACGGCTATCAGAGTTTCGGACGGATTTACACAAATGATTCGTATTATTCCTGCAATAACAAAATATGTATTTATTCAAGAAAGATCAATATTTCTTTAAAGCGTGGATCACAAATTCATACCAGCTGGAGCAGGACACGATTTCCATGAATAAGATAATTTCAATGATATGGTATCATAGAATCTAATAATAATAATAATAAACAATTTCCAATATTAAATACTATTTTTTTTTAAAAAGAAATCACTTCTTATTTCTAAAACAGATCAAATCCTACACCACAGAGGAGTCCGCCAGACCGCCGACAAGACACCGAGATTTGAATATTGGTTTCATCGAACAACATGGTTTTGCGCTTGCAATTTGATTTAATGTTCTTCCTGTCTCCGGATCCCAGAGCTATGAAACAAATCGCGGATATAACAACGACAATAATTATAATAATACCAATACATATAATTACATAATACTCACATGGATTTGTCCGTCACTACTAGCGACGGCATCTCCCAGACCCCAACTGATACCACCGCTGATAAAGTGTACGTCGTTGATTGTTGGTTTTTTGTGCTCACCATAAGAAATTAGGTATTCAGAGAATGGTTCGCTATTCAGATTTTCTATGCCCGAATGGATATCTAACGACCATAATTTGACTGTCCGATCTTTTGACCCCGAAACTATATATCGATTGTGTTCGCTTATATCCAAGGAACGAATTGCAGATGTATGCCCTGCAATTTCCACAATTCGTTTGAAAAGTGTATATTAGAAAAAAAGCAAAATCGCTAAGAAAAATATTAATCCTTACCCGAAAATGTTCGTAGCTTCAAATCATTAAAGGTAAATTGCAAAGCATTCATCATCTCCTCTAATTAAAAAAAAAAAAATAGTTTTAGATTAAAGGTTTACTAGACACTTGCGAATATTCCATAAATTTTTGATACCTGAATTTGTGGATAAGAATCGATTCCAGTTTCTAATATTCAAGAAAGAGAGGGCATGAGAAACGTTTTTTTCGGAACAGATGAAAAGAGGATAATATTAGATAAAATAGTTACTTTAAATCTTCACCTTCTTTAAACTGGCTTTTGGTTCTCCAAGACAATATACCCAATTTTGTCCTAGATTATAGTAACCATAATTTGAATCTGCTTTTGCGTTTGAAAAGATTTATCAGAATCTTACTTACTTTTTAGATCCTGAATTTGAAGGGAGACTCTTCACCGGGGACATAGTCGAACTCCGTGATGATACGCCCGTTACAGTTTGGTGATTGATGCCAGCCAATTTCTTGCTCGCACCTTCACTCGAAAATGAAGAGAACGCACGGTTCACGCTAAGGCTCGAAGAAGTGGTGGTGGTCATAGATATAATTGAAGCAACATCTTTAGAGCCAAGCGTCAAATGCTTTTTGTCCTCGAAGTTTACACTAAATTTTGCCGTGTTGGGTGCACTAGAAGCTTTAGTTTCACTACTATATGATGTCATTGATTTTACACTAACACGATCGCTAGACACATGATTATCTGGCGAGCACGAAAGAGATGGTGGCCGGGCGGGAACAGACGACGATAATTCGCCTGAAATTGCCGAACCGTTCATCGCAAGTTCTATGGCTTCCCTGCAACTATATCCATCAAATAAAAAATTTCAGACAAGAGATCACGAGGCATCATCTAAGTACATCCAACATACCTCTCGGGGATGGTCTGTCGCACACTTTCTGGGTCAAACAGAATACAAAATTGCGAGTATGCATATATAATCTAGTGTGTATTAAAGTAGGTTATTACTCGCAATGCTATCGTTTAGATTGTGGTGAATGATGACAACCTGTTGATTCCTGTCTTGCTCCAATTTAAGCCGTTCGCTTTCTTCCATGCCCAAATTCTCCAAAGACTTCCCATAAGATTCAAAATATTTTTGTAATATTGGTGCTATCTATATACAAAAACAGCAAATTTTAGCAACGAACATTTCCATCGCAAACAAGTAGCTCCTCAACTAATAAAGAAAAAATGTAAACTTACATGCTTTTCCCAATCAGATTTGGCCGCATTGTTACAGACATGCAATAAGAGCTCTACAGTTTTAACACTTACAGAAAACCTGTTCTTTATTATCTGTATTGCTGAGCCTGTAAGGGGGCCTTTCTTCTCTAATGATGAGTTATCATCGTTGTTGAATTGCACAAGCAATTTTATCAACGTTTCGGAAAATAAAGAGTCTATTTCTGAGAGAACCTTGCCGCTTGGCATCAAAGTGGTGAGCTTGACGAACGCACGCACACAAACAGATAAATAGAAAACATTAAGATGATAAAATTTTTGAAGAAATGATTGAGCATCATTATAAAAGCATTGAAGAATACCTTCTCCAATAAAAACAGGTGATTGCACAATATAGAGTAATTCTTTTTGTTCATGGTCAATGTACTATATTGCTGTATTACAGCGATCACT
This sequence comes from Acaulospora morrowiae, assembly GCA_910591835.1. Taxonomy (NCBI): domain Eukaryota; kingdom Fungi; phylum Glomeromycota; class Glomeromycetes; order Diversisporales; family Acaulosporaceae; genus Acaulospora; species Acaulospora morrowiae. Next base: position 7,647 of record CAJVPV010000861.1, read on the forward strand.
TGGGCAAATTGTAAATGAGTGAATGTTTCACCAAAGCGATTTCCTGATTATAATGTTGGTTAAATAACATTAAATCTAAATGTGAATTCAATAACACCACCATCACGTGATTTTGATGCTTACCTATAGCAAGGATCGATTGCATCAAAAATGGTAATGTTGTACTCTCTTTGAGCAGCATCTTGTATAATTGCTTCATTATGTGCTTAGAAGCTAATATTGGTCCTATGAGTGTGCTATGTAAGGGTCATGTATTAGAAACTTTTGATAGGATAATATTGAACTGATAACCATTAAAAACGTACCATATGGTGACGAGAGCGGAATTTGCCAGTTGCGCCACAGATGGCAAGGCATTGTCTAGGCTATATGAAGAATTGTTTGTGGTAGTTGTTGGGCTAGAGACAATCTCGTGATCGGTCATGCATTTTAATTTTGGATCCATAAAAATACCATCATCAAATGTCATTGGCACAATACTATCCTCTATCGTGAGTGCCTCCAGGTAAAGGGGGAACAATTGCTGTAAGAAATTGGTCACGCCGAATCTGTGAACAAAACTTGTAATGACTGCATTATCAAATAACCTTTGAGGTATTGATGGGCGTGATGACTAGAGAGGACAATAAAGTAGATGGTTAGATAAGTTGGTGAGTTTTTAAAAATTCGAATGATGCATCCATACCTCAAACAGCGAGACAATAGGCTTCAAAAGGTGATTCTTTGTTTCATCCTGGCCTAGCCTTTGACCAAGCTTTGAAAATATATTTAATGCTTCTATTTTGATAGTATCTTGAGTAAAAAGAAGCACTAGACTTGGTAAAATCATAAAAAATGCCTACAAGAAAAAAAAATTATCAGGATATTAGCTAAATCTAAAAATAGAACTAGGACATCTTGTCAAGGAAGTTTATCCATACTTCGTCGATAAGTTTACATAATTTGCTCATCCAGTGTTCCGCAAGTTTTAGTCTACCAATCCAATCACTAGCATTGAAAACAACTATAAATGACAAGGGAGAAAATCATAAACGACAAACAAATCTAAATTAAAGGCAACACTCACACTTGATGAAAATCGGTCAAGAATTCGTAAACTTCCGGAATACATTCTGGAAGGGGAAGTGTCATGCCAGTATCATGCAAACTCATTACGGGAACAGAAGTGTATATCAGTGCATCAATGGAAGGACGTTTCGTCCAATCCGGATTCAATAAGGCAGACACTACTCCTTGAACGGAAAGTGGTAACTTTTTACGAAGAAGATAAAAAGAGTTACGATTAACCAACATTTCCTATTCCCTTATTAACTTAATATTTATGGATTTACCTTACGATTGTCAACCATCTGATCCGTTTCTTGATTTGTGGAAAAAAGGGACAACATAGTATCATCCGTCAAATCGGAATATATGACCTTGATTATCTTTCCGAGACAATAGGTGTCCCATGCTTTTCCATATGCGAAAGTGTTTTCCACGGGGCTGACCTTGGTGGAATCTCGACGTTGATGATAATTACTCCCATCCTGATCACCCGATTGTTCATACTCTGCGCTCATAAATTTGTGAGGAGGATATTTCGCGGAAAAAACATGAGCTCGCTCAAAGTTATCTAGGCTATTTGTGAAATAATCCTCAGAGATCTCATCCGAAAAGTAAATTGGCAGAGAGTTCATCAAATTTGACCAAGCTTCAATGCGAACATTAGGGTCCTTGGGATCTAATGTCGCCGAAGATGCTTCTTTCTCATCTGCGTTAATAATTTCATGCAACGCCAAAGATAGCCTTGGTGATGAGCAACTAGATATGGTCTGATACTTCCCCACCGTTTTTTCGGATCCAACCAATAGTTCATTAGAAATCTCGGTTATTTGTTGCAAAGTCATCTTGTTGGTTTCTAAAAGCTTCGAAGGTATCCGTTTCTTGCATGAGATTGATTCATATTTTTCAAGTAATGATTTGCTGTCGTTATTTGTCACCGAAACACTAACATAAATTGTTGTTCTTGTTAGAACATTGATGAAAATAAGTAATATAAAAAGGAAATAGAATCACCTTTCATGAGCCGAATTTACTATTTTCTGAGGATGCGGATCGGAAAATAACTGCGTGATTCCATGCTTCATGAAGGAATTTTGACCGTCCAGAAGGGGCAAGGCAACATTTTTTGCTTCGACCGCATCATCACCTAACGGTGTGTTTATTTCAATAAAACTACGCAGACGTGTTCCAATCAATATGCCTTTGCCTACCACTTAGTCTACATCCAAAAGTAAGATCTATCCACAAATGTAAATTCTTTGACACATAATCGCTTTCTAAGGCTTCGGCATGTAGACGAATAAAATCATTTGCTGTCGGTGCCCACCTATTATCGATATCGCAATCGATAAATAATGTTGTGAGGTTTGATAAATATAAATATATAATTATTTTTCTAAAAAAAAAAAAAAGAAGACTTACGACGGTAGTTGCAAATCCGGCATGTCCGGATGTATCGATGTGAAGATGCTTGGATCTAATAATTAAAATTCTAATTAGAAAAGGTCAAATATTCGGAATAACTGATTTAATCATGTCACAAACCTGTATAAAATTCCGGGATACACTCATCAGGTGTCCATTCAAATAGTCTTTGTAATGACGAAGGATATTCGTTTGGTTCATATTTAGTTCTCACATACTGACAAAGTACCTGAAAGAAAATGTAATATTGAAACATATAAGCATGTGTGATCGAAGAGGAACGTAAGGTAGGAAACAGGAGTGGTTTGTTCGTACTGGTATCGGAGTCTTCCGGGCGAGGTACACGTAGTACGTAATATCCGATAATATATCAGTTATATGATGAGGAACTGGTCCGTCAAATGTGAAATCCAATTGTTCATCCCCTATAAAAGATATTAAGCAAAACACCATATGTTATTACGATGATATATTCCTATTTAAATCTGAGTTGATCAATAATATTTTCCTTGCCTTTGTTAAGACGAAACTTTGTTTTCGTGAAGTCACGCCAATTTTCAGATACCGATGAACCGGTGAAATCTGTAATCCAGGGGAAAATCGGGTGAAAGTTTGGATCACCAATTCGGCGACCTATATTTAATCAAGTTAAACTTAAGAAATGATAACAATAATGATGTCAAAAAATAAAAAATAAATCAATGTGGATGTACTTCCTACCCGCCAGATTATTTAGAGCCATTATATAGTCAAAATTCGAAATATCCCCATGTACCCACTTCATCGTAAGTGAATCTTCCTTGATTTCTAAAATTTTGACATTAAAATGCTTTGTTGTATAATGATTGATTGTAAGAATCAGTCTTTGTAACGTATGAACATTGAGACTAACTTCTTGGAATATTTTCCATCACAAAGTCGTTGGCCGATTGTGAAACTTGATCTAAGATTATTGACAAAAGCTCGACGAGTAATTCTCATAGATCGCAACCTCGAAGCATAAGAAAAATAGCAAACCTGACCCTCCAACAGTGGTAGGAACGGAACACTCAAATCCAGTAAGAGTAATCCACAAGTTTTCGTCAACAAGTATATTAGAAGTCTTGAGGCTGATTGTTGAATTTAGTATGAGCAAAGCTTAAGAAATGAAATAACCAACAAAACATAAAGAAAAGGGAAGCAGTAAAATCTACCCTCCATGAATTACTCCTCTCTTATGCAAATTCTGCACAGTTCTCAATAACTGATATAGTATAAAAGATTTCTTTACATTGGAATTCAATACGCCGGAACTATATTTTAGCAAATCTTGCAACGTGGTCCCCCGATAAGGAGCTATGAAATAGTAGGCTCTATCAGACTCCAGAACTGCAAACACATCAATAAGGTTGGGACTCGTTGTTATTGGCATATCTGAGGACCAGTCCGGCTGAGAATGTAATTCCACGGATAAAACATCATTTTCCTGTTGTGGCAATATTTTGAAGTATGCACATTCCGGATACAGCATTTCTATGAATTTTTCCACAAATGCCTTTAAAAGTGAGAAAAATGAATATCAACTTTCAGAGATTTAAATTCGAGAACAACATAGTAAGTAACTAAAAACAAAACCAAACCTTCTGCCTGACCAATTGCAGTTCCAAATCCGTTAATCCTCTGGCATTCTGAAAGTCTTTGTCAAAGATAATTGGAACGTAGTTTTCGTATTGTGCCTCGATCTCGACCAAATCTAATATCGGCTTTCCCTCGTGTTGTTCCTTGAGGAAATATCTTAACGGGTAATCGAATCTACTTTGAAGTTTTCTTGACGGGTTAATGTTTTCATGGGGTTTTCGGGCATATAACAGTGGCTTTCTATAAAGGAAAAGTATCGGAAGTGAAAATCTACGCTTAGTTCAATTATGCGATCCTCATTATCGAAACGATAACTGACCTTGCGTTATCGGTTAACTTTCGCTTTAAAAATACACTGACCAGCACATTTGTCGTTGGAGCTTGACGATAGTCGTTGGTTTGATCGGGATTATTATTGTTGGTGTTTAAAGGAGAACGAGTGGTGGGATATCTTTTAATTTTGGTGGTTTCACGAAATTTTGATTGCCTCAGGGTGGCAAGCCAATGCTTATGAACCTATAAATGACCGGCGTCACGTAAATAGAAAGTTAAATATAAATGATTAGATCAAGAAAAAAAAAAAGCCTCAAGGCTTACGAGTGGCTTTATCAACACCCACCACACAACAAGCGGTAGCACCGGCCTGTTCTTCGACGGAAAAACAAGGGAAAGCGACGTCGATGTGCAATTCTTGGGAAATTATCGTGGTGAGCTCTTCTCTAGATAATTTATCGATTGAAACCATTTCTTTTCTTCCTTTTTAAAGTTCGGTAAGGATTAAAAAAAAATAGACTTTCCAATTCGTTGACTGCCATCGAGAAGTGGTCATATATTATATGAACATCAGTTGTGTGATACATTGATCACAATGAACATCTTTATTGAACTAAAAAATCAAAAATCAAAAAAATACTAACCATCCGTTATAAAAAACAAGAATCGAGTGTAGGAAATGGATATATTTATAATTTTTGAGTTGTGCGTGATACAAAAACATTTTTTAGATACGCCAACATCGATTTTTTCTATATGCGCATAGAACTAGACTTACTGTAATTTCATAACGATAAACAAATAATGAACCATCTACCATTACGTAATTGATTTAGATTGTTTGCACATACAGTACATACGTACGTACGTACAGTGCACACGCAAAATCTTTTTCTTTCGTGCTTTGGGAAACGTTGATCATTTGGCCAAAGTTAGAATATAGCGTTAAAAAACATTACGATAACATTTCTATATTGACATTATTTCACACGCATAATTCTGCTGGCAAGGTCAATTAATAAATTTTTTCCGAGCAAAGTATTACGCTATAAACAAAACACGCGTTAAAGCACTTAGGTGGGATTGGCTGTTAATATAAATCTGCAAGGCTATTGGTCTTTCTTTTGTGAAACCTTCATTAACAAACAACCAAATCGGAATGCTACCTAACGCCTGATTTTTTACAGTTTAAGTTGATCTTGAAAAAAAACAAAATTTTCAGTCGTACTTCTCGCCCATGGCTGCTCAGCTCCCATCCGATTGTCTCATCAACATTTTCTCTCATTTCGATGGTGATGTGAGGTCATTACATTCTTTTCTACTGGTGTCTAAAAACTGGTGTCTCAACGTTCTTCCCATCCTATGGAAGAGGACATTTTACCTTGTTTCTCATAGTTCCTTTTCATCTAGGAGGAGGAGCAAGCTGATATCAACCTATTTGGCATGTTCGAATGTTGTACCCATACCGGCTGCGGAAAAGGGATACCGGAAACCATTATTTGATTATGCTTCATTTTTACGTGGATTCGATTTCTACCAAGTTTACCATGCTATAGGCAATTGGTACGCTTTCCAGACCATGAATAAGCGAAGACTGATCAAGTTTGACAGATTCCCTGGGAAAGATGACGACGAATGTTGTATATTGTTTATCACCAAAGAGCTTATCAAACATTTGATTCAGAAGTCCCCGATAATTGATTATTTCGCTCTAGATGCGGAACATTCGATTCCACCGGAATGCTGGTCAATATCGACCTTCCCGGATGCTCACAATTCTTTAAGGTATATAAGGAAATTCATATGCCGTGGCAATGCAAATAAACAAGAAGTCTACGATGCACTCTCCCAATGGTGTAAAGGTATCGAGTTCCTATCCATTTATGGAATGGGCGATAATCCCATGGGCGAGTCGCTAGCCAACTTGATTCGGGGTCAACGTCAACTTCACGAATTCATTCTTTGGGATGGCACGCAAGATCAATTGCCTCGAATTATTCGTGCCTTAACGACGCATGGCGAAAAACTCGAGTACCTAGAATTTAGATTTTGTGATTTTTCAAAATGCATGCCTTTAGAGACTTTGGCCATGTCATGCACCAAACTAACGACGCTTAAATTAATTCATTGCGGCGATCTACCCAGCAGTCTTTCTCTCACATTCCCAACTCCGATATTTCCCAATCTCAATCATCTGGATTTACAAATGACTCATCTGCCGAGCGACTCGTTGGAAGTCATCCTGAAATGTGCGAATATTAGCTTAAAGAGTGCACACATTGAAGGAATAAGAATTGGTAATAGATTAAGGATACTAGATAGCATATCGAATTATTGTCCCAACATAATTCATCTCAAGGCTCATATAAAAAAAGACAAACTCTCACAATTGATAAATCTTTTTCGCTCATGTCGAAAATTGGAAACGTTGAAGATTTACGCAACACTACCGGACCCTCTTTACGCATTCGTCCAAGATGCAAATGATGACTTATTAAATAGTTTACGACAAATAGTCCCGTCGACATTAAAAAAATTTGTGTTGAAAACGGATTGTGCGTTTACTGCCCATTGCGTCGAGATATTTCTCAGAGATTGCAGTACAAACTTGAGAACCTTGGAATACATTAGCTATGGTGGCGCGTGGCAACACATGAAAGTTCTGAAAAAGTATGCGCGAGAAAGGGACCTGGAGATCAAAAAACAAATCGCCGGGAATTATCAAACTCTATTGACGAGGGATATAGGTCATGTGATTGTCGAATTTGGTGAGAAGAAAGAATAGGCCTGTTGCACATTTTTCATATTCAATATATGAAAGTCAAAATTGATTACCATCACTAGAATCCGAAAGGCCCGATCGATTAAATTATACCATTACCCAAGAGAGTAACTACCACCGCCATGATCGTCTCACTCATATGACTTTTATTCTGCGTGGTAAACAAAATGGTGGTGAAAATTTATGCTATCGGTCTTGCGTACAGATTTTACGCAACGGGAGTAGTGGGTCGGTGACTATTCTTTCAGTACATGCGCCGACATATTCTCACTTCAAAGAAAAAAAGAAAGATTCTAATTATTAGATATCGCAAATTTAAATAGAATTTACTAAAAAAACACATACATACATAATCAAATAAATCTATTATTAGCCAATAGATGATTCATTTATTCATTTATTATAATTGTCGAAATATACTCATATTCATTCTGAATATTGTTTTTCCTCGACGCTTGAATACGAAATTCCAAAAAAAAATTTCCCTTAATTTTTGTATCTAGAAAAATTTTACGAATCTCAATTATTAATCTATCATAATTTATCAACAAAGCGAGAAATTGGCATACATTTCTTGCACACATGTACACTAATTGTCAACCGAATCTCACGTAATCAATAGACCGCATACTAGTGTTTTTTAAAAAAAATAGACTCCACCTAATTCATTCATCATTTTTTAGAAAGAAATCATCGATGTCATAAAAAGCATTTTTTGTTTTCATTAATAAAAAAATTCAATACTCAAGATATTCGTTTTACGAATATATTGTACAGATACTGTATATATATATTAAGATTCCTTTATCAATTGTACTGTTATGATTTTTTAAAAAAGTTTTATTTGATAAAGCTTGTATTTTTTATTTGATTTTTTGTATTTGATATTTTAAAGTTTTTTTTTTTTTATAATCCTCAATCAGGCTGAAGTCCATTTGTTTATTTAATCAAATTGAATCATTACAATAAATATTGTATGCATAAACCTACTTCATTCAACTTATTTGTTAACCACATTAGGTCTCTAGATGTGATTTATAAGAATAATGTATTGCTCATCCATCGAGTAGGATCAAAATTTATTTAAATCAATTTTGCAAAGTAATTGTTGAATTTGAATAATGTAAAATATTTTTTTATTTATTGTATATTATCTCTATAATATAAATTAAAAAAAAAAAACAATAATTTATATATTTATTTGTAATTTATCAATTAATTATTTGAATTATACAAAATTTCAAAATCATATTCTTTAATGCTTTAAGAATAAGTTTTTTATAATTTATATACATTAATGTAATAATATAATTTTTTTAATCTTATTTTTAATATTTTAAAAATAAATTGATTTATATTTTATATATATAAACTTAAGAATCCTAACAATTCTCTTTAATTCTGTATTTAATTTAATATGTGAAGTATACCTCACTATTATTTTTAATAGTGTTTTGAATCTTATGTGATTTTATATGATTTTATTCAATTCCAATTTTGAAACCATATATAACCTATATTATATAGTCTAATAAAAATTTTTTAAAATTATTTATTAATTAATTTAATAAAATTTAAAATTAACAATAAAATTAATTACAAAGAAAGCCTAACAACACTCAAAAAAATAACCAACGACACACAAATATTATTGGAAAAAAATTTCAAAAACAACAAAAATTTTGACGGAAAACAAATTAAAAAACTACTAGACATCAATATCGACACCATCAATTTTGTAACAGGTATCCTCCAACCAAATATAATCTTCAAAAATCTCAAACCAACACAAACTGATCTTAAAAATATCAATGAAATTCAAAACAAAACACTTGAACTACTATACACGCAAATATGGATATCCAGAAATCAAGAAATGATTGCAGAAGAAAAATTTCTCGACATATCACAAAACACCAAATACAAAAAAAACAATAATAACAACAATAACAACACTAACAACAAACCTCACAACACACAAAAAAACAAAAAACATCAACTCCAACAACAATAACAAACAATTTTAAACAACACAATTTCCAATAACACGAATCAAAATGATAAATTAACTAACATCATTCTCCAATTATTTTCACAAAACTTATCCATGCCCGTACAGGATAAAATAAATTATTAGGGAAACATTAACCTCTCAAAACTAAGTAGTTACTTTCTCTTTTCCTTGCCTCAAGGTTTTTTACTAGAAATATACTTAGAATGGTAGTAGGCTGATATACATAATGATGTATTTTAGTATCTTAATATTAATTATATAACATCTATTAATAAAGATCACGAGAAATGCCTCGCTTAACATTAAAAAAAAAACAATAAAATTAATACAAAATTTTATATTTTTTATTTGTTTTATTTTAAAAACATATAAATTTTATATTGATTTATTAATAAAAATATAACTTTAAAAAAATTCTAATTTTTTTTTATATAGATATAGTGTGTTGCAAAACTTTTTTAAATTTTTTTTTAAATTTTTAATATATTAATTAATAGTAAATTAAAAAACAAAAAAAAATTTATAAAAAAGATATAATATTATTATTATAATTAATCAATTTTTAGATTTATTTTATTTAAATTTATAAAGTTATAAAATTTTATATTTTATTTTTAATATTATAAAAAAAATTATTTTGAAATTTAAAATTTAAAAAATTAAAATTATATAAACAATTTTTTTAAAAAAGTAAAAAATCTATAGATTAAATTAATAAATTTTAAATTATTGTATTAAAATTTATAAAATTATAATAATTTTAATGAAATTTGTAATTAATTTTTAATACTTAAAAAATTTAAAAAAATTTTTTATATAAAACTTATATTATTATATTAATACAATTAGTTAGATATTAACTTATCTACAATAACTATTTAATTAATATTAAAAATTAAATAATAGAAAAATTAAATTATAAATATATTGAAATAATTAAATTTAAATTAAATAAATAAATTAGTAATTGTGAAAAGTAAATTGATAATAATTTTTCTTATAGATTAATAATAAATATAATTTTAATTTGTAAAATATTGTTGTTTTTTGATTTAGAAAAATTAATGAATTGAAAAATTTGTAAAATTTTATTTAATTTCAATAAAAACCAAAATATTAATTATAAATCCTATTCTTTTTAGATTATATTATATAATTAAGTAAAAATTTTATTATTATCTTAATACAATTAATAAAATTTGATATAAAAAAATTTTTATTTATTATTTATATAATAGTTTAACAATCTGTTATATACATATATAAAATTAATTTGTAATTATTGTTTAAATAAAAAATTTGATTAATAATTTTGCTAATTTAATTGGCTTTTTAAAAAATCTTAGAATATTTGAAAATAGATTAAATATTTTTAATATAAAACTTATATCTTAAACAAAAGATGTTTAAATATAATTAAAATAAAATTAATAAAGTATATAATAGGTATAAAGATTATTAATAGCAATTTAATTCTGAATATAATTAAAATACTATATTTGTTATTATAATATTTTTTAATATTTTTATTAAATTAGTTAATAATTTTCAAGTTATAAAAAATATATACTTGTATAAAAGTTTAAATAATAAAAAAGCTTTTATTTTTTTTTTAATGTTAAGTGAGACATTTCTCACGATCTTTATTAATAGAGTAAAATAATAATTGTTACATGATTAATATTAAGATGTAAGATACATTGCT
>CAJVPV010000862.1:0-18501 GCA_910591835.1 Acaulospora morrowiae
ACCTTTCTAAAGTGATTGTATTAACTAGATGGCACGATTTCAGTCACTTATTTCTTGCACCCAAGGAAATAGAGTTCCATCGTGGTCTAAATACAATCCTTTCATACTCGGATGGAAACCTAATACTCAGCATCTTGAAATATTTTCTCATCTAGGTGGCTGCCTGGGGGATTACAATTTGAAAAGCGGATGAAACCTAGGTCTAGCCAATACCTTAAAACCTATGGTGGGGTTGATGATCCAATCCTTTAGATAGTGTCTAACTTCAAGCATAGGCTGCTTATTTAAAAAGGCGCAACTCTTCCAAAGTTAGGCTATGTCTTGAGAGGAGTCTTCCATTCTGGCAATCGTTACCAACTGAGTACCTTTACTAAAGGTAAGAATGGTGGATATCACTGACGAGCTTGGCAGTCTTTACGGCAGGGGGAGTCGTGTTGAAGGTCTTGCTGAGTGGTTTACAGTTTGTGGTCCTCCACAAACTATGGATCAGAGTCAAAAAACCCCATAGGGGAAAAACATTCTGTCCACCTTGTTTATATTTATAAATGTAGGGGAAAGATAAAGGAAAGAGAAAAAGAAAAGGGGAGGTAGAGAGGTATGTATACAAGCCCAACTATATCAAAATGGACACCTCGTCGCCTTGTTCTTCCTGTCTGAAGTGATGACATCATCGGAGTTGTGTAGTACGAATAGGAATGTGTTCTTGTTTTGTTTATCTGTTACTTGTTTGTTGTTGGCCAATCCAGATTTTCAGCCAATGGAAATCCAGCAGATCTGGTGTAACCAAAAATTCAGGGTCAAACTGAGGTAGGCAAATTTATCCAGAAAAACTGAAGAATTTTAAAAACATGCTAGGAAGATAGCTGTATTCATGTTATGGAGGTTTTTGGAGACCAAGATATCCAACAATCTTTCAGCTTTTGGGGTTGTCCTTTCTGATAGAGATACTGATATCATAGCAGTGAAAAGGAGGGAAACCAAATAAACTGTCTTCTTCCCTAGGGAACTCTTTCTTGCCATTGGAGTTTGGGTGAGTAAAAACTAAGGAACCTTCTTGTTTATACTTTATTAAAGGGATAAATAAAACAGTGAAGGGTGTGTGAGTATCTTTCCAAGGTCTGTCAAGTTGTATTAAAGAAAGTATATAGGTTTTGTTAAGAATAAAGACATGTTTTAGTCTGAACACTGTTATGGAATGTTGGTCTAGAGATCAGTGGGAAGAGTGTGCTGTAATTTCTTCTTAATTATTCCCAAAACAATTTTATTTGCATTAAGAGTAACCTGGTTATTAGGCTGTCGAATACAATATCCTGAATCCTGAGTTTTAGTTCTTCGGAGTGGTCTGCGGATTTCTTCTCCTACTAAGGCCTTCTGATAGTAAAGTTTGTAAAAGCAATACACAGCCACGTGCTTGAAGATTAGCAAACTTACTAGCAGTTCTAATTCATCCTCATTGGATCACATAAGTCTCTTCTAATAACAGAGGCATGTTACCGGTTTTGGGATTTACTCTTCTAGTATGTGTGTCAAGAATGATCCTACCCAATCTTGGATATTCAATCAGATTACAATCCTCTTATAAACCAGTAACTATATTTGAAACAATGGACACAGATCCTACCTGCTACTATGTTTTTATCAGGGGCTTTATATTATTCCCCTGGAGGATTAAATTTGTATCTTGTGATCTTTACATATGGAGCAACATTATGGATATATTTTTCTTCTTCTAGCGATTATCATATCACCAACTGGATAATCATCACACCATGATGCCTTTTCTAAAAATTACAATCTCAATGCTTACTGGATCAACATGTGAAATGGCTTCTTATGAGAAACAACGCTTTTTACAGGTTATAGTGCCAGATACCATATTAATTCTATTATAATAGAATAGATAACTTATTCTTATTTTACTTATTTTTTATTGGATTATTTCCTATTTTATTTTTAGCAATAGCATTTATTTAGTTATTTATAGCATATATAGTTATTTATAGTCTGTATAATGTAGATCGAAAAACCCAAGAGGCCTAAGCAGCCTACAAGGCTCAAAGGATCCACAAGGCTATCTAATCTATGAAATTAGAACATTGCGACATATAGATCAAGCAGCCCAAGCACCCCAAGCAACCCAGGCAGCCTATATAGGAAAAACACTATAAGTAGCTGCTGTGCATAAATTTAGTCTGGCAGTTTTAGGATAACTCATTTTTGTAATCACTTGGAATTCTGTTTTTGTATCTTAATAAATATTCTTATTTTATTAAATACATTTTGATTACAAAGATTTTTGGAGAATCTTTGCCGTTTCTTGTAATATTTGTAAGAGATTATTTTTGAAACAACGTATAGTTCTATATAATCTCTAATTCCTTCTAAAAATTACCATTCAAATACTCGACCAAAAGAATTTTGGTCACATTTTTGGTGACAACGACAAGACTAGTTTCCTTGAAAAAGCGATTAATTTGGAAATTGCAACAGGACTAGTTTCCTTAAAGAAGCAATTAATTTGGAAATTGCAACAGGACTAGTTTCCTTGAAGGAGTGATTAATTTGAAAATTGCAACAGAACTAGTTTCCTTGAAGGAGTGATTAATTTGGAAATTGCAACAAAACTAGTTTCCTTGAAGGAGTGATTAATTTGGAAATTGCAACAGGACTAGCTTCCTTGAATAAGTGATTAATTTGAAAATTGCAACAGGACTAGTTTCCTTGAAGGAGCGATTAATTTGGAAATTGAAACCAGGACAGTTGCCTTGAAGGATCTGTCAATTAAAAAAATTGTATAAGTAATACACATTGGAATTGGACAATATCACAAGCACCTTTACTACTGAGATATTTTTCTGCTACCTGGTCTTACTTTAATATTAGCCTCTCATCTGAATCAAGCGAAAACAATTCCATTATATCTGAAAACTATTCTATCACATTCAATTAAAACCTAAATACAATATTTGCTCAAGCTATGGATTACAGTAATACTGATGATAATATATTACAATAAAGGAGAGAATAATTATACCAATCACAGCAGGAAGGAAATCATCAAAACCAACAGAAGGAGGTCCATCAAAGTAATAGAAATTATCAAAGTAAAGAGGATGAACAGGAAGATCCAATTGGAAATATGTTTGGACAAAACCTGAGGAGAGATCATATTATAGTATTACAAAACTTAAATCAAACCATGCAACAAGTAAGGCTTCAAAATGAAATAAGAAAAACTCACTTAATATTATTGCCAACATTTGGAAAAGAAGAACAGAATCCATTAGTTTGGCTACATAGTTTTCATGATACTTGCATAGCCAACAATATAGTAGAGAAACGATAATTTGATCTTCTTCCAGTCTATTTAAAAGGAGTTGCTCTTACTTGATGGAAAAAAGTAGGATATCACATTACTCTTAGGGACAATAATCTACAACAAGATCGATTATTTACACATTGTTTCTATCACAAGTGGTATACCCCTTATCAAAAGTCAAGGTGGATGAATCAATTGAGAAATCAAATTCAAAAACCTGAAGAAACTGTGAATGAATATTGGAATGCAATTGTAGCATTGTATTATCAAGTGGATCTGCATGGTGACTATCCTGCTGAGGATAAATTATAACAATTTATTAGTGAATTAAGAAATGAAATTAGGGGACCAGTGGAAATATTCATCTTTGCTGATATCAAGGAAGCTCTAAATCGAACACGTGCAGTGAAATCAACTTTGTTTAGGCATGCTCTACTAAGTGCTTATTCAATGCTTCCAGGTTCTACTATTACCAACCATGAGCTACAGAATATTCAATTAGCATTAACACAATTGACTCAAGAATTTCAGCAGCTGTGACTCAACAAACTTTCAGGAGAAATATAAACAGCAACAATAACTCAAGGGAAACACGCACCTGCAATAAATGTAGAAAAAGAAGACATATTGCTATTAATTATAGATCTAACCAGTCCAACAATCAAAGGAATAATTATAATAACAATGGGAGGCCCAATTATAATAATAATAATAACAATAATCGAGAAAACAGGAATTGCTTTACTTGTAACAAACCTGGACATCATGCAAAAAATTGTCCTCAACAAAATTAACAACAATTCTTAAATCAAGCTGGAAGTAGCAATAACAATTGCAATCAATAGATAAATGTGCCTATGGGAGAATTTTTGAAAACTGCCAAACAAGTCAAGAAGTCTTTAAACTAATACAGGTACCTCTGGAGAGTGAGCATACTTCTTTATGGACAAATCCCTCAGTCGAAGAGAAAAAAGCTGTTGATGCAGTACATTGTGATGCTTATTTGGATGGACAACTGATATACCTTGTGGTTGATACTGGATCTACAAGTAGTTTAATCTCAAAATCTTTCTTGGACAAGCTGGAGCAAACAATTGATGAACCATCTAAGGTTAATTTAATGGATGTTAATGAAGGAAAACAATGATCATTAGGAAAAGTGAAAAATTTACCAATTAATATTAAAGGAACAACAATACCAATTGATGTGGATATATCTGAAGCAACAAATTATACTGTTATTGTGGAGAATAACTGGTTGACAAAAACAAATAAAATTATAGATTTTAATTATGGGATAATGGAATTATATTATAATGGATAAAAACTTTGCTGTGGAATTTCTTGTTGGGAAAAACTGAAGTATGATGACTTGGGAAATGCAATTGAAAAAAAAACAACACCTCAAAAACTGGAGGAACCTAAATATGAGGATGAGAATGACTTGAGAACAAACAATATTGTGCTATTATAAGAAACTCTGATGAAAAATCATTAATACAAGTAAAGAAACAAACTGTTATTATCGAGGATAGGAAGGAACCAATTGAATATATACAGGAACTGAGGAACCTGAACTAACCAATTATTGGAAGCAAAAATAAATCGCGAGGTTGGAGAGAACCAAATGCTATTTGTAGATGTGACAATTATTTGAAGAATGAAAAGGATATATGTGCCATATGTCAACAAAAATTTGGAGATTTGGAACTTGTTCAATATCTAAACAATAAGTATGAGGAAACAAAAATTAAGGAACCATCTGACCTAACTACAATACAACAACAACAATTGGAACATCTTTTGCAGAAATATCAGGATATTATAGCAATTGAGGATAAACTACTTGGATGAACCAAATTAGTAACACATCCTATTATTACTGAAAATATACTACCAATTAAACAAAGGCCATACCATTTATCACCTGCTAAACATGAGTTTGTGGAAAAGGAGATTGACCGAATGATACAACAAGGAATTATTCAACCATTATCTAACCCTTGGGCATTATTAAGGATTCTAACGATTCTCTTCGATTCTGTATTCGATTTTCAAGTTTATATTAAATTTAATAAGTGGGGTATACCCCTACTATCATTTTTAATAGTGTTCCGAACCTCATGTGATTCTGTTCGATTCTATTCGATTCCAATTTTTGGAACCATAGGCATTACCAATTGTTCTGGTTAAAAAAAAAATGGAAAAACAAGATTTTGTGTTGACTATTAGAAATTGAACAAAGCCACCAAATGGAATGCATATCTTTTACCTAGGATTGATGAAATATTGGACTTATTGGGAAAAACAAAATGGTTCTCATCATTGGATTTGACAAGTGGATACTGGCAAGTGGAAATAATAAAATGGATAAGGAAAAAACGGCATTCATCACCAAACAAGGAATATTTAAATTCAATGTTATGTCCTTTGGATTAATAAATGCACCTACAACTTTTCAATACTTGATGAATTGCATATTTCATGACATCAAGGACAAATATATATTAGTGTATCTGGATGATATCAACATATTTTCTAATACATTTGAGAAGCATATACAACATCTTACTGAGGTTTTGGAAAGGTTTCGACAAGCTGACCTCAAATTAAACTTGGAAAAATGTCATTTTTGTAAAAAGGAATTGGTATTTTTGGGGCATATAATTAGTAAAAAAGGAATTCAACCAGACCCAGGCAAAGTGAAAAAGGTTCAAAACTTTTCTATACCGATCAATATTACTGAATTGGAAGGATTTATTGGATTAGCTTCTTATTACTACTGCTTTATTAGAGATTTTGCTTCAATTGTGGAACCGATGCACTGATTAATGAGAAAAAACATATCCTATGTCTGGAATGAGGATTGTCAAAAGGCATTTGAAATTCTCAAGAAAAAATTAACCATCATACCAATCTTGATTTATCTTGATTTTACCAAACCATTTGTCTTATATACTGATGCTTCTTATTTGGGATTAGGAGCAATCTTATCACAAAAGGATGATGAAGAAAATGAATATGTAGTTGCTTATACAAGCCACAGTTTGGTTGGAGTTGAATATAATTATTCACCAACTAAAATTGAATATCTTGCATTTGTATGGGCCATGAAATACTTTTGACCTTATATACTGTATATTTAATGGATTTTATATTAGTAACTGATCATGTAGCATTACAATGGATAATAAATAACACCAACCTAACAAAACGAATGACTCAATGGATTCTTACTATTACTGACTACCTCTTTCAAATTCAATATCGCAAAGACAAAAAGCATCAAAATGTGGATGCATTATCACTTATACCCTATCCTATAATCAAATAATTATGGATTTGAAAACTTATCAATGACTATTTCAATATTTATCAGATGGAACTCTACCAATACACCTGAACAACAAACAATAAACAACCCTTAAAAAACAAGCAACGCATTATTTAATACAATCACATCAACTTTTTCGATGAAATATTAAAAATTCAATTGAATCTTTACGAGTTATCAAAACAACTGAACTGGAATTAGTTTTATACAATCTGTATAAAAACATTTTATCTGGACATTTTGGAATTGAAGCAACTTATAATTGATCTAGGAGTCGATACTATTGGCCAAATCTGTACAAAACTATTGCCAAATATATCAAATCCTGTAACACATGTCAATAACAAGGAGCACCTGTACAACATGAGAAAATGCATCCAATACCAATAGGAAAACCATTTGACCAA
Source organism: Acaulospora morrowiae (assembly GCA_910591835.1). Classification (NCBI taxonomy): domain Eukaryota; kingdom Fungi; phylum Glomeromycota; class Glomeromycetes; order Diversisporales; family Acaulosporaceae; genus Acaulospora; species Acaulospora morrowiae. The sequence goes on from CAJVPV010000862.1 coordinate 7,061, forward strand.
GTAGGAATTGATATTATAGGACCATTAACATATTTATTTCTAAGTAATTAATCTTAAAAGGGATAATATCAAGAAAAAAGTTATAAAGATACCAATTAGAATTTATATAGTGAACAGTAAGCCTCCAAAAAACCTCTTTATTTATAGTGAAAGTCTATATCTCAGCCATTAATAAATATTTTCCTAGGATTTGATAGAATTTTTTAGTTATTTTATCTCTTTGATTTACAAATTCATTAATTATTCATCTTATTAAATTAATAAATTAAAAGATTTCTTTAGTTAAATATAAATAATAATTTTTATATAAGCCAAACTTGGCTTTAATTTACCTTTAGCTCAATGTCAATCAGAAATAATATAGCATAAATACAGAAAATTAATAAATGCTCTAAAATAATAATTATTTGCCATAGTAAATGATTAAAGGTCACAAATTAACTATCAAATAAGATACATGTTATATTCATTTTGCTTATGCTCATTAAAAGAATTTATTTTTTTAAAAGATAAGGTTTTTTGTTTTTTTTTGTTTTTTTTGTAGGTAAACATTATTTCTTTATTTTATTTGTATATAACAAGGTATACATTATGAAAGAAACAATATCTTTCATATGTTGATACAATGAGTTAAATGCTAGCTTGCCTACAGTAACCATATAACTAATATTGAAAAGAAAGTTTAAAACAATATATCTTGCCATATGGCACCGAGCAGCTATAAATACCTACTCAGTATTAAGGGAAATAGTGTTTAGAGAAGAAGATACCAATTTTTGAATACACTTGGGAGTGTGAGCTTCTGCTAGAGGCAGTATAATTTCTTTTTAATCTGGTTGAGTTGGAGGTGTTTGGTGATTTCCATTTAATACCTGTGAGAGATAAGGTATTGGTGGTGTTGCACTATGGTTTCCAGATTGAGTTATATAAATAAGTTAAATATTCAATTGATGCCTTGATTCAGTTAGTAGTATCTGTTGTGTAGAAGATTTTGTCAGTCATGCCACATGACAGTTCTATGACTTGCCATATGTAAGAAATTGGCTTGAGATTGTTATCTGGATAGAGAATTTGATTAATGTTGTTTATGATCTGGTTGGCCTCTTCTGAAGCATCAGGATACTTGAAAACATGTTGGACATCTTCAGTATAAAGTTTGTATCTTGAACAATACCCATTTAGATATTGGTTAGGATAATATTAGTGAAGTGTTTGACGAGTTGGAAGTGTTCTTGAGAGGGGTTTGATTCTAAACGCTATTAGATTGCTATAGCTGTTATTGTATGCCTTTTTGATATCTTTATTGGATTGATTAATGATTTTTAAACTGTGTGAGGTGTGACGTTGTTCAAAGGTTTAGAGAACTGAGATGCTTTTATAGATCATATAATTTTTGATAATACTAAAAATTTTTTTGCACCATCTGACACTACTGTCTAAACATGTATTGTTGATTAGAGAGCTTTCTAAGAAGTGTGGTGAATAGTTGCTCCATTGAACTATCTTGTTTATAAATAGTTTGGACTTAGATTTGGTATATATAACTCCTATTGATTTTTGTTTCAAGATTTGATTTATTTTTTGGATAAGGGAAGAAAAGTTAATTTTGACCATTCTTCTTAGATGAGTTAATACTAGTTGGAGAATTTTTCTGTTGTTTCTGATTTCAATGATGTTGCATTGGGAGCTCCACTAAATAATGTCAAGTATTGCCAGTAGAATGTTGCCAGGAGCTAGACAAATGCTGGAAAGTTATATCTTGTACTTATTGATAACTAAATAGCTTTTGTGGAATTGAATATGATAATGTTGGAAATGCCCCACTTCTTGAAGTGATGCTCTGGGGAATGGATAGTTATTGATATTAATTGATTGGAGGATTTGTTCGCTTCTATGTGGTAAGTTGATGGTTTTGTCAATGATGTTTAATAGTCAGTATTTGTTAGTACTAAATGGATTGAGAGATATTCATAAAGTTGATACTGTTGAGCTTGTAAACATTATCCAGCAAAAGCTGTGAGATTGTATACTAGCTGGGCATCCTGGACATCTGAAGAGATTATTAGTTGGATCTATTGTAAAGTGCTTTCCCTTAAGCATTATTTCTTCTTGCACTGATAATCGTCTCTTGTAAATCTTAACTATTGTGTTCAGGCTGTGTACAAACCAAAATGTTGCTCTAGAATTTAGTATTGGACTATGTGATCCTATAAGATTCTTATTATTAGCAAAGGTTTTGAATCAATTTGGTTTTGGGCCAAGACAAATTATTCTTATATATGAGGCAAATTGATGCCATATAAGTCTGATAGTGTTGTTGAACTTTAGTAGCTAATTGGTGAATTTCAGATTAAGTGCATTCGTTGTATTTATTAATGTTTTTTTGAATTGGAATTGTAGACCTGAAAACAGGAGTTCTCTGTATTGTTCCAATGGAACATACACTCTGTTGGGCATATGTGGATCTTAAGATTCTTGGTTGCTCTTGCTTTATAAAGAATCCAATTATCTTGGTTGAATTTCTCTGGGTCACATATCAGGCAGAACCATATTGCCTCTTTCATTTGAATAGATCAAATGTCTTGTATAGTGTATTTCCTAATGAATGAAATAGCAAGTTTAAATATGAGGTTTCCTACCAGTATGGTTTTTTGCCTTTCTTCTAATGCTAGTAAGTTGAGAACACTTCAGATAATTAAGAAATTCTGTAAGCTGACTTTATGAGTTTGTTGATTTTGGTTTGGAGTTGTTTAAGATTGGTTTGGTTGAGAAATGATAAGAGCAGAAAGTATTCAAGTTTTCCCATAATTATTTAATCACTGATTTGTTGCTTAATCTCTCCTTTCCAATTGCATTTGGATAGCTTATCAATGATCTGAGTTGATATTTGGATAAAGGCTTTTTTGTTTGCCCTAAGAAGTTTTCTAGAGAAGATTAGTGTACCAAGATATTTCACGCTTTATTAAGGTTTGAGGATTTGAATTTGATGGTTATCAAATTTGATTGTTTCTTGGATGTTACATTTGTTTTTGATATTGTTAATGATATTGTTAATGATCTTGGTTTTGTCCTTATTGCATGTAATGCTATTAATTGCAAAAAATTGATCAGTTGTTGCAAGATGATCTTTCATCCCTTGCTTGGATTCAGCAATAAGTACCAAGTCATCCATATATGCTAGTGTGTTGGAAGCAATGTACTCTTGAACAGAACAATGTTGAGCTAGTTTGGTGACAAGGGGATCATAAAAAATAACACAGGTAATGGGAGATAGAGTTTTGCCTTGTTCTATTCCATTGTTGATAATGAATGATTCAGTAGGTCTGAAGTATGGTTCTGAAAATTGGAATCGAATAGAATTGAACAAAATCGCACAAGATTCAGAACACTATTAAAAATGATGGTGAAGTATGCCCCACCTATTAAATTTAATATAAACTTGAAAATCAAATATAGAATCAAAGAGAATCGTTAGAATCCTTAGTTTGAAGGATGTGTTGAAGGAGATTTCTCTGTTGCTAAGGATGTTTATGAGCAGGTTGATAATTTGGCTTGGACAACAGATCCTTTCTAGTGACTTTTTAATTGTTGGTATGGATGCTGAGTTGAATGCCTTTGCTATATCTAGTAAGGCAAACCAAAATTCTTTGTTTTTGACATTAGTTGCATAAAGGGCTGAGTTGACAATTGTTAATGGTTCCATAGTGCTCTGACCTGGAAGTCCAGTGCAATTATATTCAGATAGGATATTGTTTTCCCTAATTATTTTAGTTAATCTCTTATTAATTATACCTGTGAATACTTTTCTTGTGGAGTCGATGAGGGAGATAGGTCTGGTGTCATTTAGCTTATAACTTCAGATTAGTTTTTTTGGAATGAAAATAACAATGGTTTGTTTTCATTGTTCAGGTATATTGATAGATTGTAAAATGTTATTGAAGATGGATATTATATGTAGGATTGTTCTTTTCCCTATAAGCTTGATGATATCATAGCTAATCTCTAATTTTCCTGAAGTTTTACATCTAGGAAGGTTGTGAATAGCTTCTTTGATAGTAGGAGGTTCAAAAGGATTCATTAGCTCATTATAAATTTCTTGATTTATTGTTTTTGGTAATATATCTCTTCCCAATTAAGGTGGTTACTGAGATTAAAGTTTCTTGATTATAAGATATTTTTGAAATATTTGTTAATTGTTTCTTGGATTAGATCTGAGTTATTCTCTAGTTGATTATTTGAGTTGTATAGTTTACGGAGGTCGATCTTAGGTTTGATTGTACCAAGGGTTTTCTTGATATAGCTTTTTGATTTTTTACAGAAGTTTTCCACCATGTTTTCTAAGCTTAAGTGATATTTTTCGATAGCTTCTTGTTGTAATTGAATTAAGGCTTCCTTGATTAGAAGTTTTTTCAGTTTGTGAAGACCTCTAATTGATATGTTGGAGTCATGATTAGAGATCTCATAAAGAGATAGAAGTTCTTGATCAAGAAGGAATGGGGATGGATAATTGTTTTTAAATTATATTATTGTCTTGTTAATTTTTTTAGTTTGTTTTTTAAGTTTTCTCTCAGCATTAGTGTGATGGACTTTCTTGATAAAGTTGACTTTGGATTTCTTAATGTGTTTATTGAGAGTGTTAATGCAAATATTATGAAAGTCATGCCAATTGAATAATGATAGAAGTGTAATCCACAAGTCTAATTCCTTTGTAAATTCTAGAATATTTTCTTTTGGGGTCTTGTCTAGATCAAACTTGAACTTTGGTTTAACCTTTTTGAATTCAAAATAGTCTATTTTTATTGATACCGCCCAATGGTCTATTGGAATTGAGTCAACTTTCAACACTTCATATCAAATTACCTTGGGGACAAGATTTCTTGAGATCCATATTTGGTCTATGCGAGAAGTGCTTGTGGCGGTAAAGTGTGTAAACGCTTTGTTATCATACTGTTGTCCTATGTCTATATAATTAACAAAATGTTTGTATATTAGTTATTTGTGAGATAAGATTTTGACTCTGATGAAGGGGCTTTCTCTGGAGTATGAGTTGAAGTCTCCAGCAATCACATGATGAAGTTTGTTGCGAACAGCATACTTAATTGCTTAATAAATTTGTCTAATGGCTGGGTCTCTTTCTTTTCTTTTATATGGAAGATAGACCACAGTGAGAAGAATGTTAGCTTTTCTTTTAAATTTCAGGACGATTGAGAAGCCGTATTCGGATATATCACATATTTTGAATACATGTGGTGATAGATCTTTGCTGATAACTATCATGATACTATTTTTTGAAGTACTGGATTCGTCAAAAATAATAGCTCTTTTATTAATGTTGGTTGGGTGAAAGTCTTTTTTTTTAGTTTTGTTTTAGTGCACAGGAGGATTGTTCTGCTGTTTCTAGTATTGATTTATGCTTTAAGTTTGGCTAGGTCATTAAGACCTCTGGTGTTAATAGTGGTGACTGTAATAAGGTTTTGGATATTGTTGGAATTATTGTGATTTGATGGATTAAGTGATGTAGTTTGGATATAGTGATTGGTATATGAAGATGAAGTAATGACTGGAATAACTGCTTCAGAGTTACTAGTGTTTATACTCATAAAAGAGTTAGACTAAAAAAGGGATAAGATCAAATACTAGTTCAGGAAGTCTCTTTAATAATAAGGGATTCAGGGAGTCTAGAAAAATGAAAAGTTTGTCGTAGTTGGTATATAAGAGTTGAAAGAGAGTCATTGTCAATCAAGGGAAACTAGATTGATATTAGGCTTTTGTCTTTTAGGATTTTGTTGATTTCTTCAGGGTTCTCTGGTAGGTTAATATGGGAGTTAACAAACCAACTCTCTGGAATTCTTTGGAATTCGTAGTGGTTATGAAGAATTTTAATTTTTCCTTAAAGTCCGGATCACTGTGTGATAGATGGTTAATATTCAGACTTAAATTGATATTCTTCAATTTTGATGAGAGTTTGGGTTTGTTGGTTTGAAATATTTGTAGGTCAACCCAGTGTAGTCCAAGGGACAGAGAGAAACAATAGTTGTCCCTGAGATTTTTAATTAAGAATTATGTGTCATGATAATTTGTGGTAGGAATTTGAATTTCTAGTTTAATTTTGTATTCATTGATGATTGATGGGAATGTTGAAAGAAAAGTTTTGCATTTAAAAAAGTTAGAAGAAAGTTGTTCAAAGAAATATTTGATTCTAAGGTTTCTAACAACTTCTTTGATGTTGTGAATAGATGTGTCGAGTGGGAAGAGATGTGTGAACTCAGGTTCTAATTTGTCATAAGAAGTAGGAAGAGGAATTTTTGAAGATGTGAAATCGAAATAAGTGGATGGAATTTTGGGTGGGATTATAAAAAACCTCTTAAGTTCCCTAATCATATCACCTAAATTTCTGAGATCTTTTGTTCTTCTAACTGGAAAGAGATGTGCCACCTTTTTAGAAAGGTTGCTGGGTTTATTAGGTAATTCAGGAAGAATTGAAAAGTATGAGTCTGGAAGAAGATTAAATTTGTAATAAGTGTGGAGAGAGCCTGCTATATTCACTGTGGTGCTTTTGTCCACAATTGAAATTTTGTGGGATATCTTGACTTTTATTTGTGCTGGGACCAGGTCTAGGAAGAAAGGTAGTTCTGATAGGTTGTCCTTAAACATTTTCCTATTCTTTTATAACAAGTCGTAATAGGATAGCTTGCTACTATTATTGGACTGACACAAAAAGTTGTTTCTATATTCCATGATTTGTGTTAAGAGATATGGGCTAAGATTGAAAATGTTGATATATATCAAGTAGACAATAAAGAGGCTAGCATTTAAAAGAAGTCTGATTTTAGATCTAACTTCTCTATTAAGCTCTACCACTTTGTGCTTTGTTCGGTAGATTTTTTGAAATTTTTTTTCAAGTTTTTCATATTCTTTCTAATGGTTGTCTTTGAGTTCTGCTACCTTGCTGAAGTTGAAAAAGTTTCTGTCTCTTGCTTCAAATTTAATGAAGATAGCAAGTAAGGTTTTTGTCGGACTCTTTCTCTTGGATGCTTATTGATCTCTAATAAGAGTTTAATCAGCTCATCTGGATTGGTTCTTATGGAAAAGAATCTTGAGGCCCAGTAGATAATGCTGTGATGTTCTGTGATAAGTTCATTGGGAATGTTGATGTCTTCCTTATTCTTATTCTCAGTATTGATTGTTATATCGTATTCTTCAATTCTGGAATCCTTCAATATAAGGTCTTCTTTATATGCCTATAGTCTTTTGTTAACTGCTTCTATTTTCTCTTTATTGTCACTTTTACTTGTCAGACTTGGGTGTGCATTTCTTTGTCTTTGCATAGGAATTTTTGCACAAATTGGTAAAGAGAACAGAATTGAAAAAAGACAGGATTGGTATGTTGTTGTAAAGTTATGGTTATAGATGAAATGTCAAGGTTGTTTGGTGAGAGGGCATTGGACTTGTCTTTTTTCTCCTGATAAATATATGAATTTAAAGTATTGCCCATTTTTAAGTTGTCTGAGATGTGAAAATCTAGATTGATGGACATTCAATGATTATCTTTATATATATCTTGTGCGAAAGGTTGGAGTTGATTGGCTGATATATTTGGTGGATTCGATTTATATCTTCTAGTTGGTGGCTAGTTTTTAATTGGTTAAAATCTGTAATTATTTAGGAATTTTGATTGGTGATTGTCTTGTTGTTTGAATTGTTTTGAGATTTTCCTTTTTTTCTTTTTCAAGAAGTAAGACACTTTTCTCAGTATTTGAAGTTTGTAATATGGGTGGCTGGTTGATTTTCCTAGTTAATATGTTATTATAAGAGTGAATGTTTATTTCTTTTTCAAGTTTTTATTAATTTGAATTATGTTTCAGAAGATATGCTTGGAGTAGTTCTATTTTTTTGCTTGAATTGCTTAAAGAACTTTATTTCTAAGTTGGTTATTTCTTGCAAAAATCTCTTGAAGGGAGTTATAAAAGTTTAAGAATTCATCAAGCTGTTGAAAGGATTTGTCTACAAGGATCGAAACTTATGTCGCAAGGTTGCTTTAGTTTTCTTCAACTGAGAATTCAATCTGGAAGATTGAAAGGTTTGGGAAGTCTCACTTGATAACATTTGTAATAGGAATAAGCCACTTTGTAGGGTAGTTGTTAAGTAAAGAAATTGTTGATATTCTGGATGGTTCTGTAATTATGACTTCTTTATTTTCATTCTGATAAATTATGGATACTTGGTGTCAGGTTCTGTTTATGAGAATAATATCTAAGAGTATATTTTTGTTGTTTAAATTGAATGGTATTGCTGGTGACTGGTTTTTCATGTTTGGGATAGACTTGAATTCTGTTTTTTCATGATTATTAAAGTCATGTAAAAAGTAGTTGATGTTGGATATTGATGTTGAAGATTGTTGTTGTTGTGATTATATTCGTTGTATACATGTTTGGTGTGTATATCTATTGTTGTTGTCGTGTTGGTATATTTGATGTGTTGTGCCAACAATGTGTTTATTGCTAACATGTTTGTTTAATTTGTTATTTATATAATAGATGTGTCTGGGTTATTGATATGTTATTGACATGTTGTTGACATATTGTAATTTCTGTTGAATGTGTTTTGGTTTATTTGATGTGATAGGTACATGTCTTGTGATGTTGATCACTTGCTGGAGGTAAGCTGGATCTGGTTTTTCTTTAGATTAGAAAAATTTCTCATATAACTTGAGTTGTTGATAATGTTGAGATTATTGTTGTTTATTATTGCTGAGTCTTTTTCTTGGACTTCCTTGAAAAAGTCTAGTGTTTCCTTATTCTTGTCTGGTGTTGAAGTTGCCTAATTTATCAGGTGAAATCTGGCTGGCCAAGGTTCTTCTAGTGTTTAGAGAGATGCAGAATCTTGTATATAACTGGCTAGAAGCTTGTAGGATTGATGCTGACTTTTCTAAGAGCTTACTGTGAATTGTAAAACTTGTGCTCTTCCCTTTCTTTTAAAAGTTTTTTTTCTTTAAAGAAAAGGGAGTCAAGCAAAGTTGTTAGTAGCAAGGTTACTCTGTAAAGTAAATTTACCTTCCTGGTCAGTTTTAATATTCTTTTAGTTAAGGTTTCTTGTGATGTTTATAGGTTTCTTGTGTTTGAAGATTATATTGTATAGAGATGTTCTTAAAATTACCAAAATAAACAATTTTTAAGAAACTGATAATTTTACAAAAAGAGTTTTTTTTTTTAATCAGATTTTTTGTTTTTTTATTAGTGCTTTTAAATAATGTTTTGTTAAATGTTTTCTTAAGAAAGTGACACTTGTTGATTTGTATTTGTTAAAACATTCTTTACAAACAGTATAACCTGATGTGTTAGGTGAATTTTTTTCAAAATATTTTTATATTGAACTTTCAATTGAATTCTCAGGTAACAGTTTCTGACTCAATTATTTCTGAATCTATATTATAAAGAATTGACTGCTTTCATTATATAAATTTTTATTTTTATTTTTATTTTGTATTATCTATAAAATTTGTGTAATATTTAGTTTTATTGAATAAACTGTTAGTTCTATTTGGTTCCAATGTTTCAAATTTTAGAACTGAAAGTCGATAGAATAGTGTTCTAGAATCAAGCTCAAGTCACTTATTTATAGAACATCTCCATTCCTAGGTATGGATTTAGAATTAATGCAAAAATTATTACAAGAGAAGAATTAAGCTATATGCTATTGTCATCAATTATTTTTATGTCATCAATTATTTTCTCTGTAGGTGCAGGTGTATTTAGTGAAGTAAGAATGTTTTAATTTTTTCTCAAGAGTAAAAGTTTTGTTTTTTTAAAGATAATAATGTTAAGTTTCTTTTAAGAGATATGTAGGCTATAATTAAAATTATGCTTCATAATCTCTTTCATAATGTTTGTTCTATTCTTATCTATTAGTTAGAAGGTGTATTTGGAATTCCATAAAGAAATTTAAGTCTTTTAGAGGCATTGGTTCTGGTAGTGTTATAGTAACAAGTAGAAGTAGAAGTGATATTCTGGTTCTTTGATAATCTTCAAAAATGGCACTAATAATATTGATACTTTTTAGATCACTTTGTAGAGAATAAACAGGTGTTATCCATACTTTTGAATAGTTTTCTAACCTGAAAAGGCAGATTGACTGGATAGAAATAGAGGTGAAAATTTTATTTGTTTTAATGTTTTTGTATATAAAAATAACTTGAGGATTTTGATATTGGTTACAAGTATATCAAGAAGGACATATTTATAATTAGCCATTTAATTCTTAAAGAGAAAGGATTCTTTAGAATCTTTTGTTTTTTTTTTTTAAGAAGAAATTTTGAGTTTTCTAATTTAATAATTTTTTGCAATATAAAAATTGTTGAAACTATAAAAGTTATAAGATATAGTTATATATCATAACTATCATGTCAAGTATCCTGGAAATATGTAGTAGCATTAATAATCAGCATAGGAAATATAGTTATTAAAGCTTATATAACTTACATATAGTTTGTTTTAGCCCCAATAGTCTATTTTCCCTTAATTGTTTTTCTAGTAGTAGAAATAATATAAATAGTAATGCCAATGTATAAGCAAACAATAGATATACAATATAGAGAGATATAGAAATAAATACAAGTGATTAGTAAAATTGAAGTGCCAAATAAGGAATATTGTAATTAACAACTTACCTTTTCAAGTACACACCATATAGAGAAGGATAATCGCCACTATAAGACATAACCTAGAATTATCAATAGAAGAGCTGGTATCAGGAAAGAAGAGAAAAGCTTGTTAATAACGAAAAGCCCCAGCTAAATCAATTTTACACGCCTCGACTTACCTTAGTTATGTGAACTTTGAACCAGTGAAACAACCAACTTATCATTTTCCAGACCAACAATATGTTTGAAAAAAAATTTTTTAACATTTTATATTTTTTTATAGAGAAACTAGAAAAAAAATTTAGAAATATAATGAAAAATAAAAGAATTTCTACTTTTTTTTTGATATTATTATCTAATGTAACATCAATTACATTATTATTATTTTATTTATAACTCTAGTTTCTGATCTATTTTTATTTTAATTTTCTTCTCATGATTCTAGATCAATTATTAGTCATATGATCTATGGAAAGCTATTCAAATTCTTCTTTACTACTAAGGTTTTTAAGGTTGAGACACAATAATTTGATCTGAGTTTCTTTTTTAAACTTTATAAAACAAACTTATAATTCATTAATACACATTTATGGTAAAACAACTACTCAAACTGTTACTTAGTTTTTGTTGCAAAATTTCTTTCTTTATTTTGGATTTGACCTTTTCTTTATATTGTTGTGGGAACAATTGGGATAGGAACACGATATTGTGACGCGTCGCGCAACAATAAGTATTGGTGATGGTGGAATGATGTAATAATTGGTAATAGCGGGTACTGGGTAAACACGCGTCAGGAAGGCAT
>CAJVPV010000863.1:0-18501 GCA_910591835.1 Acaulospora morrowiae
ACAAAATTATATATACTGTATATTGATATAGTAGTTTATAATAAAACAAATATAAATTGAACGTTAGGCCTATTTGTATGTTAATAAATTTGATTTTATTTAATATATATATATAGGTTTCTCTGTTTTTTGTTTTTTATAATGCAACCAAATTATCAAAATGATCGTCACGATAAGATATTTTACTGTAGATCGTCGATCGTACCAAAAAATTAAATTCAAAAAATGACAGCAAAATCCATAAAAAAAAATGGCGGTTCGGCTTTGAAACGTCTCAAGACGACGCTGAAAGAAGCCGGGATCATAGGTCCGAATTCTCGCTCGGGAATCAGCAAAAAACAGAAAAGAAAAGGAGAGCCGAAAGAAATTGGTAAAAATAATATAAAGTCCAAGATCGGTCACATAAACGGTAAGGTGAACCCGTTCGAGTTGAAAGTCACGAGGACGAAGCACAATGTTTTGGGAAAGAAGGTCAAAGGTGTTCAAGGAAGACCGGGTTTAAAACGTCAGATCGGTGTCGAAAAGGTAAGATCCGAAAGTGCCCTTGAAATTGTGTCGTGTCTATTATTTAACATGCATAATATTCATTATAGCGCAAGAAAACACTACTCGTTGAAATGGAAAGTAAGAATAAAGTAGGTGGAGTAGTTGATCGACGATTCGGTGAAAATAACCCCGACATGCCACCTGAAGAGAAGATGCTGGAGAGATTTACAAGAGAGAAGCAGGTATATCGCGAACGTTATTTAACACCAAATTATAAGTTTGTCTATTGTTAAAGTCAAATTGATGTTCTGATTTAGAGACAATCAAAATCATCATTATTCAACCTTGAAGACGAAGAAGACCTGACACACTATGGCCAATCTTTGTCCTTAATTGATGATTTTGATGAACCGAATCTGGCACCGAGCGATGAAGAAGAAGACAAGGGTAATTATCGATTATGAATGATTACTATCTCAAATATGTTAACGATTATTCTACTTTTCTCGTTAGGAATGATCGATCAGGACATTGTCGCAAAAAATCATTTTGGTGGTTTTGAAAAATTAGATGATAATGTACTATTATTATTTTTAAAAATTTTTTGTTACATATTTTTATTTTATTTTTTAATGGAGTATCCTCGTTATAGGAGTCTGAACGTAAAAAATCGAAGGCCGAAGTTATGAAAGAGGTTATCGCAAAGAGTAAGATGTATAAGGTTGGATAGACGCTTTATTAGAACACTGACTATTCAGAAATTTCGGAAAAACAATTTTCCTCATCAGTGTATGTGAATATATATCATATTAGTATGAACGTCAGTTCGAAAAAGACGAAGACAATCGCGTAAGAAACGAATTGGATAACGAACTTAATGAGATCCGTGATCTTCTTATCGTCCCTCCTAATCCAAGAACCGAATCTACGGAATCAGCATCTAAAAGGGTATATATGCATATTTTCATTTCAGCTTGATGTCTTTACTGACATTAAATATCCCTATTAATAGTTGGTGTCAGATAAGGAGAAATCCGAAAAAAATGACAAAGATGATGAGTATGATCGAATTGTACGCGAGTTAGTATTTGAGAAACGTGGGAGGCCAACTGACAGAACTAAGACTGAAGAGGAAATAGCCCTTGAAGAAAAAGAGAAGCTCGAAAAATTAGAGGTGAGATCCAGGCTTAAAAGATAACTAGTATTAAATAAAAACGGATTATTCATGCTTTATCTTTTAATAATAGCGTGCACGCAAACGACGTATGGAGGGTTTAGAATCCGAATCTGATGATGATGATAAACACAAAAAACAAAGGCGAGCGCCTATAGCGGATGATTTGGATGATGATTATGTATCTGATGAGAATAACAATATTTATGATCTTGGTAAGGGAATAGGATCGACAACAACTTATGATAATGACGAAAAGGATGACAATAATGGTGACAGCGATGATCATGACGATGATGATGATAATGATGATGATAATGATGATTATGATGATGATGAAAATGATGATGAAAATGATGATGATGAAAATGATGATGATGATGATGATAATGATAATGATGATGATAATGACGACGATGACGATGACAACTATTCAGATCTTGATCTAACATTTCGAGTTCAACTTTCTGACAATGATGGCAACGGTCAGTCCATTCGTGATACCAGTGTTGATGATGATGAGGAGGATACCAATGATTATTCATCCGTCGCATCTTCAAAGAAAACAAGCAAATTACCTCGTAAACTTGGTACTACGAAGGTTGAAGGAAAGGAACTGGCATATGTTTTTCCATGCCCGGAATCCCTTGGAGAGCTCTTGGAAATTCTAAAAGACATTGATGATGAAAACATTCCGACCGTCATGCATCGTATTCGTGTTTTGCATAATGTTAAGCTTTCCGCGGATAATCAAGAAAAGCTGGAGGTAAAGATTGTTCTTTTTTTTTTAAAAAAGAAACATTTGATTGTTAAACTATTATTTTTTTTTTAAAAAAGAAATTCTTCCAAGCCCTTATTGATTACATCCTAAATCGTGTTGCTCAAGAAAATCCCATACCCATGGTGCTCATCAATAAACTTGTGGTTCATGTATTCGATCTGGCGAATCAATTTCCGGAAACTGCCAGAAATTATTTTATCACCGAAATTTCGCTGATGCAAAATAGTTTTATGAAAAAGTTAGGTTCACCGAACAATAAATCATTTAACTCATTTCTCCCCACCATTTCGGAGCTTGTTTTGTTGAGGATTTTGTCACTAGTGTTTCCAACTTCCGATTTTCATCATGCGGTGGTCACACCAGCGACTTTGTTGATGGGACAATACTTGGCACAATGCCCTCTGCTATTTGGTCGCGATCTGATAGCAGGTATATTTTTGTGTAATTTAATGCACGAGGTACATGACCTATAATTATGTTAGCGCAAACTACGAATTCAAGCCATTCAACATCATCACTTACTCTTTCTCATGATCTCCACCCGCAAGTTTCAAACTTTATCACAACGCATTTATCCCGAAGTTCTCAATTTCTTAAATACCGCACTTGCCTATCTTGCACCGAAAGGTACTTTCACCTCCGCGAAATCTATCCCAGGAACATTTCCGATTTCCGAAAAAATTGAAACCGACATTCAGATTGAGGATGCAAGTAATATTAAGGATGTGCGTCCATTAGATTTTTCAAGGTTATTGGGGCAGACAACTACCAAAAACAATGATATATTCAACAGAGACGAATTCAGGTGAGTTTCATCGATGTTTACCTGATGGTCCTTAGTAATAAATAATTAAGTAAAGATATATTTGTAATTACTTATAGAATTTCAGCATTAAGCTCTATATTACATCTGGTTGAAAAATACGCAAAGTTATACAGTTCGACAGCTGCATTTATCGAACTTTTTGATGCAACATATAAAATCCTGTTACTTTATCCCATTGATAAATTCTCCAAAGTGATCAAGGTTTGATTTTTTTTTTAATCCAAAGTCGCATTTTCTTATTCTTTAATCGATTGGATATTTGTTTAAAGACAAAATTAGCGGACGTGCTTGGAAAACTGGAAAGACTTCGGAAATTTGCAAAGCAAAGTCGTAAGCCTTTGGAATTACAGCATCACCGTCCTATTCCACTTCCAACATACATACCGAAATTCCGAGAGAAGTAAGACACTCAAATTTATTCTTTAATACCGACTTATTTTGTCATTGACCAATAAGAATTGCTCAACATATATTCTTCGTTTTTTCAGATTCTCTGTTGATAAGCATTATGATCCGGATCGTGAACGTGCAAAATTAAATAAACTCAAGTCGCAATATAAGAAAGAACGCAAAGGAGCGATCCGAGAATTACGCAAGGATAGTCAATTTGTTGCAAGGCATAATGTCGATAAGGCGAAAGCGAGAGATGCGGTGTATAAAAAGAAAATTAATAGTATCATGGGCATACTCGAAACCGAACAAGGAGAGAAAAAGGCTCACGAGAAAGCCAAAAAGTATGGCAAATTATAAAAAGATTTGTCTAGTTCCGGAAACAATAATATTAATACGCTGCTGTACAATAATCTGTATAATCTAAATAGCGTGCGAGTATAGATAGAGTATACAACACAGAAAAAACTTTCTTTGTATTATTCACTTTTCGCAAAAAAAAAATAATAATAATAAATTCGAAAAATATAAGTTTCAATCTTAGCCTTTATTTTATTATTATTATTTTTTTTAAAAAAAAAAAGATACCTCATATTATCCCAATTAATCTACCAACTGTCAACTTAAGATCATTTGACTCCTTGAATGAATGATATGAAAAACGGAAATTTGAATATGAAAAAAATGTACAAGAGAATTACGTAAAAATTACTACTTAGTGGATTGGTTATTAAATTAATAATTATGGGAGACGCGTATATAATATCTTAGAGTTAGATTAACACATAGATGGAAAGGTGAATTAAGATTTCTTAGAATAATTCTGTTTCATGTTCCAGAAGATGAAGGAATATTTAAAGTTTTATATTATTATTTTTTTAAATGAACCCTGGAAGATAGGTGCAGATCGCGTCAATCATTCAGGGTGAAGAAGGGGATATGTAAATCGAAATAGAAAAAAATAAAAATGAATGGGTAATTTACAATGAAAATAATGAGTAAATAAAGATAAGAAAGGGTTGATGTATAAAAAAAAAAAATCGCTCATCGAAACGTAATGTGACATTTCGGACTCAAATTTTAAAATACTTGTCAACCGTGTTGAGAATTGATTTATCATAAGGAGTGATGCTGGGGGTGGTTTCCATTTCTAATTGTCGAATGGGTTGAATGGGTTGAATGGGTGTGAGAATTGGACACGGTTGAATTTCCAATCTAGGAATATAATAAGGACTGTATTTATTGTAATTTGGGTATCTACCAATTTCAAAATGAGGGAAGTCTTGATAACGTGATGGGTGATGTGTCGAATTTTGACGTTTATAGGAGAATGAATCACATGGACCAAGGTCATCGTGATTTAGACAATGGCGTAATGAATTATTTGAAGAGGGGTTTTGTGAAAAAGAAGCGGAAGAACATATATGGGAATGATTGGAATGCTCGTTTCGCTTTGTTTCTTTACGATTGGGTCGATAACTATAGTTAGGCCATATGACTTTGTGAACCATGGTGGCAATGCTTGCAATTCTTTCGTAAATTGATTTTTCCTCGCTAGCTAGCATGCGCCAGATGTCCTTTGCATGCTTGGATACGGTCTTCAACTGTGAAGAATAACCGGGTCCTTTTTCGTAGGTCATTCTCGCCTGGAAATTTTTGCGAAAAATCACAAACGAATTCTGCGATCGAGGAGCTTTTTTTCGATTGGGCTTGTGAGTGGGAATGATTAGATCATGGAGAGGTAGAAAGATGGCCGACTCGATTCGTCTGCGCTCTTCAAAACTGATCGCAGAGGAGATAATAGATTCGAGGGTGATGGCGTCGGGAACGCTATAATTATTAAAGCAGGAATTTTGCTTTGAAATGAGGCCCCGGTGAAGAGGGAAATGGTTCTCGGATAATACTTGAGCCATTATTATTATTATTATTATTTTCTTCTTTGTCAAAAATTGTTTGTTTTACAGGAAATTTGATTTTTTCTTTCTAAAAAAAAAAAAAAAAAGTTGGCCGCGAACTTTGGATTTTTATACACCGTACGTTTGCGCACATGATCACGCTACACACAACACAAGTCATCATCGGTAACTTTATTGTCTCAAGATCCGCTTATTGTTAGGTGACCTAATGGATTTCCTTTTGCTTCTTAAAATCAAATTATATCTGATGTGAAATCACTCCCTGGTTATTAGGAGAGATTAACAATTAGAAAGAAGAATTTTTTGTATCTAAATGGAAATGTAGTTCACGTAAGCGTAAACCTATGATGTAGCTAACGCATTGACTATTCAACTCATAATGAAGTCACGTAAAAAATAAATAAACAATACTGCAATTCATTGGTGTTCTTATACAAAGTGGGACCATCTTTCTCGATCCCATAAAAAGAGTACAAAATATTCGATGCATCGTAATTCGATGAATAAGGAGATTCGTTCTTCTTCCCGCTTTTGTTGGGGATCTCAGAATTTTGACATTTCTTTGCACAATTTCCCCAGGGGTATGCGTGATCTTCGATTTCGGATTACGTATTGAAAGAAAGGGAACTTTCGGAAGTTCAACACCTGAAATGTGTTCGCGTGTCGAGCATATTTTTTTTTCGCATTCATCTAGAGGAAGATCCACGAGCAACTTATAATGACGGTTATTGGTTTGTCAGTTCTTTTTTTTTTCTGGAAGGTTTAAATGACTGATTCTTTTCCGACACATTGAATATTTTTCAGGTCATCGAAACACGAGGAACCTTAGTTCAACCAACATAAATATAGTAACCTTTTGTTACTCGGAGAGTAAGAATACGTGCAAATCCGGAATAAGTTTTTTCGTCTTCTTATCGTTATCGGAGCAGGTCACCCCTAAGGATCGACCTGTTGATAAATACGTAATATGCCACTCGCCGATTTCTGGGTACGTAAACAAACAAATTCATAATAACTTTTGCTTGGCATGAGGCAAACCCTACTACCACATGTGCGACTTGTCAAATTTCCGAGTTTTGGATGACAAACAGTTTCTTCTTTGTAATTGATTCATCGTGAGTCAATGCCCTCCAAGATTTTGCACAGGGGCGAAAAGGTAATACGCACACGCGTGTAATTTAAGACTTTTTTTTTAAAAAAAAAACGATTTTTTATACGGTTGTAACCTTTGTTACTTGTCAACTTTCGTTTGTCGATCTGCCGCTTATTTGTTGATACCTAAAATAGGCGATGATCCACGTGACAAACTGCAAAGTGTCGATTGTGCCGATTCCTTGAACCCATAGAAAATTTCATAGAACCAATGTTTTTTTAATTCAATTTATTGATTTCATGCAATCACAAAATTTCGCTCATAATATATGCGTGATAATTATCAAGTGCCTAATCGTTACGTGCATATATATGCACCTTATGTGCTATATATACGGTTCAACGTATACACACATGGCCTTTTTCCTACGAATATTTATTAGAATGAAATGCAAACAACAATCAGAATAATCTGAAAAAAATAATAAAAAAAAAACGCTGCGCACTTACCCAAGGCAAAAATTATACATTTAAATATTTAAAAAGTTTCTCAGGTTTTTCTTGGAAGCAAATTTGAAAATTGATTTGAAAATCACTCGAGACATCTAATTTTTTGCCACAAGATGTTTGGTTGATGCTCATTATCGAAAAATATTATTTGCGCTCATCAGAATAGGAATATCGCTGAAAATACGTACCACGGAGATAGCCTCCTTACTAACATTCTCTAATGAATCACACTCTTTATGGTAACAAGGATCCAAAGGTGCATTTGCAATGCCACCAAATTCCCGCTGGGATCTTCTACTTTTGATCTCGCTTGAGCCGGTATAAAGTCCCCCTGCATTAATTCAAAAGTGATGCATTATGATACTGTGTGTATCAAATACAAACAATCATTTTCTATTCTTCAAGCTACGACGAAACACACCTGACGGAATACCGTTCTGGACGAAAGGTAGGAAATCGCTACCTCCCAACATATCAGAAACATTATAATTCTTTTTGATTTCGTCGAAACCGAGTTCGAGCACGCGTTGAATTCTAATCGAACCATTCCGAGCATCGGATGGAGCATCGGATCCTCGGAGGACCTATTGCAAGACTCGGAAAATCAGTCGATAAGCTGCTTGCGTCGAATCTATCGTGAATACTTACGAAGGGAATGTAATTGGGACTACCCAGCATGTCAAAATTCAAATTCATCGCCACGTCAACGTTCTCACCGCTATTCATCAATTGCCTTACGAAATGCCTTGAACCCAACAATCCAAGCTCTTCAGCGCCCCACCATGCAAAAATCAACCTATTCCGTGATTTGAACTGTTTCTTCTCCAGATACAAAAGAATCTCGAGTATCGTCGAGGATCCAGAGGCGTTGTCCACGAGACCTGGACCTGCAGGCACCGAGTCTAGATGCGAGCCAACCACGATGGTGCTCTGTTTGTCTCCGTGATCATTTAAATAGCATAAAACGTTGAATGTTTCGACAACAAACAATTTCGTGTAAGTGGTGATGTTTATGTGCTGTGAATTTGATAGTAATTGACCCATTGAATTCGAAGCGGCGAGAACCGGAATTGCTATGAGGGGATCTAAGAATGAAATAAAGACACCGGTAAACGTGCATTCAACAGGATGCATATAATTAATTAAGGATCGATCTTTAAAACCTCCTTCTTTCCAATCTACAATCCTTACGCGAGAATACGAAAGCTTTTTTTGCTCTGGCGTGTTGTAGAAAATGACCGCGGATGCGCCCGACTAAAGGTTTGCGAATGGTGGGATTATTTATTTAATAAGATGTGAATAGTTAAAGTTTACCAGGACTCGCGTACCTTCTCGGCTTTAAGGGCGATTTCCCAGAGATCACATTTTTCTCTCAACCGTATCAATGCAACCTTCCCTTCGACGTCCCATTCTTCACCTTCATCGCAAGGTTTTTTCACTTCCGTCACACCTTGAAATATAAGGTTGGTTGCTTGTCCCCCATATCGCATACCTGTGAAAGTTGATAGTCTTAAATCACATTCTCGGAATGGTGGTACAAAAGACATGAAAAGATCAAGAATAGCGCTTACTCCAAAAATCAATACCGCCTTGATAGGCCACGGTCACTCCGTTATCAAAGGTGACATTCAATTCCGCTTCCTTCTCCTTTTCCCAGATGGGAACCTTGAAATATTGTAATTTTACTTCACACCCTGTCTTGTTCAATTGACTGATCACGTACTCGGCCGACGCATTAAAACCATCAGTGACTGAACGTGAATTTCTGGTCGATCGATAGGCGATATCATTCAAGGCTTTTAGATGTGCAAAAATATTATCGGTGAGGTCGTGTGGCAATGTGATCTCTTCGGGTGCGTCGTCTTTTCAGGAATTAATCAATTTTTTGACGGAAAAATTTAGCTAGAATCAATGATCAAAGAAATAAAGAAAGTTTATTTCAAGATTAATCAAATTGCATTGTTCACGTACGAACGGCGCGAGGCATGAAGATTATGAATAGGGTGATGGAGGTGAGTAGTATGGTCAATGCGACAAGTCCATATGGAATGGAAATTTTCTTGCTCGAAGGAACCGGTTGTTGCGATTCTTTTTTTGATGCAAACAGGAAAGCAGAAAAAAAAAACCATGTTTAAACCACGACCTGATGAACTTATATAGATTTAAAACCAGAAAAACTTGATGGCAGCCGTTCAAACCAGTCGTACCGGCTGCATTGTCGTCACGAAGGCCAAGCAAAGGCGAACTTTCGGAATTTGAATTTGATGACATATCTGAATTGAATTTTAGATGAAATGCTTTGCAATTTTTTTTTTAAAAAAAAAGTGAGAGTACGGTCGATAAACGATGCGCCCTTCAAGAATGGCTCAATTCATTAGATTAACAGGAGGATCCAGATTGAAAATGTTCATTTAAAGTTTTCCCCCCACATCCTTTCAAATGATTCCTTAATTTGTGGTTCGTGCTACCATTTGTGTTATAATAGATTTTTCCTTCTTTATCAGGTGATTATTATGTAATATCAAATAGTATCAATTGACATTAATTTCAATTGTGTGTTATGTGCGTTATGTCATTTAAACGAAGTATCTATATATATATATATTTTTTTGATTCAATGATCAAATCACGTGTTATGATAAATCACGTGTTAGTATTTCGCGTGATAAACATTTGTCGATCATGATGCCTCAGAGACGCGCTTTACGCTACAGATTGTACCTCGCTAGATTGTTAGATTGCTGTAGTGAATTTTTTATCGTTCATTTACTCGTGAATTCTTGTAAAACAAGACGAGCGTAGCACATGTGCTCGTTTTGTATGAAAAAATGAAACCAAAGAGTACTTTCGAAAGCATCCTGAGATCGACAAAACACGACGAATTCAACGATGACTACGAAGAAATAATTTTGGAAAGCGGCACTCCAACCAGTTTCTGCGATTTTACCTACGAGAATATCAATGCCCCGAGATTTCGGGATTTTCTGAATGACATGACTTTGGGGGAAGGTGACTCGTGGTTCGGTAAGTTATGCCGTCCCCCAATGCAAACATGTGCTTATAAGATTCATGTAGTTTTATGTTTTATTTATGAAAGATGACGAAAACAACGCGATCGAGCTTTCGCCGACCCCGACCGAAGTTTCCATTCTAGACTTTGATGAAAAAAAAACGACGGAAATGAGGTCCACGGAAACTGTCGAGTGTTCACCATTACCGAATAACCTCGGTTTTTGTCGCACAGTTTTGCAAAATAAGTGCGACGATTTAAAGAAAACCGGTGATATCTCAAAACCCAAGGCCATTAGAATTAAGGTCGACAAAAGTGATGATCTGGTAAAGGGAAAAGAAAGTCATGTGGCCAAATCAGATACAAAATCACAGAGGGTTGCGGGGAAGAACTCGGGAATCAAAAAAAATCCAATTCTCAAGGAACTTTCCGTGTCCAATCTCGTTTCGAAAGTAACAATGAATGACGAATCGCAAACGAGAGCGAATAAAGAAGTAGTATCACAGAGGAATCTTGAGAAAAATACGGATACTACAGGGAATCTGGTTTCTAAGGCCCCCGTTGCCAGTGTCACCGCTTCAAAAAAGATTATTGATAGGACACAGATGATCCGAGGCACTGAAGTAAATCGAACTGCTAAAGATCCCGTTATCGGTGTTACTTCAAAACTCGGGATGAGTCCTCTCGTAAGGCACGTCATTGTTTCCAAAGAATTAGACTTATCCAATCGACTTGATCCACCAAAACGAAACAAGAATTATCCGAAAAGCAGATCGCCAGGAATAAAGAAACGACAACCTACTAAAAAATTCCGTGCAGAATTAACTGTGCCAAAGCCCTTCACATTTCGCACCATATCGCACGTGCACATGAACGAGAGACGTCCGACGAGGTCACCGTTCATTCCCCTGGCCGAAAGAGTTAAACACTTCTTGGAGGACACACCAGAAAGGTTCAGGACAAAACTTGTGTCTTTTAAACCGACATCCAACACGCATACACGCCTACTTACAGTACCAAAGTCTCCTTACCTACGAACAAAACAACGGGCAAATGCATGCAGGGCCATAAATGCGGAAGGACAAGAATCAGATAAGAACCCTCGAACCATGCTGAATAATCACGGTCACAACGGAAAACGCGTTGGTCCAACTGCAAGAAAGGCCAACATCATGATGTCTCGATCTCCTCCCACAACTAAATCTCAACATCATCAGTTTTCCCCTCATAAAGTTAAATTACATCCCGTTCCTCATTCCAAAGAGTCACATAAATTGGTTGGTTCCTCTGGAGAAACTAAGGAGAATGGGACAAACATAAGACAACATTCACAAGAACGAGGGAGAGTCTGTAAAGCTAAAACACAACCAAACGGTTTGTTATCTCTATAGATTCTCAATGACTGCGACTGATACTGAGTCTTTTTTAACTTAAACCTGATTTTTACAAAGAGAAATACCAACAAGATACGCACCAGAAATTTATCAAGAAAGAGAAGCATGAGAAGGAAAATGTCAAGCTTCATGCGAAGGCGGCAACCAAGAAATCCGAAAAACCACTCACAGAACCTATTAGCTTCATTTTCCAAACAGATTCGCGCATTCAATTACGTAAAGCACGCGAACAAAATGATGAATCGTTGAAGAAAAAGAAATCGAAGGAAGAAATTAAAGGACAACAAAAAACTCAACATTTGCGAACAGAATTAACTTATAAAAATTGGGTCTCCTCAAAGGCGTCACCACCCAACACTAAAACCGCAAAGGCAAAATTTTTTTGAACGATCTTAAAGCTTGAAACTATATAGTCCTAAAAGCAAGTTACACTCAATAAACGTTAAATTGAATAAATAACTTAATCGAATTTGTAAAGTTCAGATACACACATTTACGTGTATACGTCCTGATTTGATTTGATGCAATGTGAAATTTAATAAATTCTGTTATAATTTAAATCTATTTTTCAACGATACCATTAAACAAATAATATATACAGTATAAATCAAAACTGATAATAGAAAAAATTACAATTATTTATAATTTACATTTTATATAATAGTTTTTTTATTATTTTACTATATTACTCTGTTAACAAAAATTTTAAAAATATTGTATTTCTTGATTTAAAAAAATTAATAAATGAAATTATAACAATTAATTTAATAATTTAAAACTATTTTTATAATTATAAATTATTTTATATTATACTGAGACAAAATGTAAGGTAGAACAGATAAGATCCAAAAATTTCAAAAGTTAACAATTTCAAACAATTTAAATCAAGTTCAAATCAAAATTATTAATTCTACTTATCTAAGTATTCCTTTAAAAATACAAAATGTAAAAACAAAATATTCAATATCCAATAAATAAAAAAAATCAAAAGCTATCATTATTATTAACAAGGCTTTATCTACTTGATATTAGTTAATAAATAATTTTATATGATGATTATTAATTTGATGCATTAAAATTTTGTTTAAATAAATTTTTCTATTTAATATTTTGATTTATAATTAAATATAAATATATGCAGTGAATCTTTTCTAAATGTACTTTATTTGAAATCATAAAAAAATTTTTTAAAAATAAACATTTATTAAAAGGTTTAAATACGTACTTGGAACCAAGCTTGACCATGCATTTAGAGAGAATAATTATAGTACATTTAAAAAGAATTTTTGATATATTATATATAATAAAAAATAATTAGGTCAATTGTTATTTTTAAATAATTTTATTAATTGGCAATTAATAAAATCTTTTTTTTTTAGATAATACGTAATATAATTTTAATTACACTATATATTATTTTTAAAAGATCTATTATATTGTGCAATAAAAATTGATATAAAGTAATCAGCAAAAATAGTTTAAAGATTTCGTTATAACAAGAGTTATTGTAAAATTTATTATAACCACACATAATTTACTATGCTTGTCTTAAACCTTATTTCATTATATGGGTTGGTACACAGCAAAACCATGCTTTGAAAGGTTTTAACAAAAATTGAAATTTTTAGTGGATTATACGTCCTTTATTTGTGATAAAGGTTTGGATATATATTAATCTATTATAATTTGGTACAATCTCGCGAGCAGTTTTTTAATTTTATATGACTCGGTATATAAATTTAAATTGATAATCGTCGATATCTCCAAACAAGGATTTTGTCTCAGAGCATGGTTTTGCTGTGTACCAACCCATATTTATTTTCACTATAACGAGTTTTACATGTATTGTTTTATCCGAAATTCTAAGGTTTTACAATTTTTTATTTATAAATTGCCTGTTAAACAGTTTAATAATATTATTTTAATAAAATTTAAAATTTATACTACGACTACTACTACTGTATTTTATTATACTGCATGTGTTTGAAATACGTATGAAACAATTTCTTTGGTCAATGGGATGTAGCAATCAATTTTACTTCAATAAAAATCATTAACCTAGTGTTAACAACAATACAAACATTGTGTTATAAAAATTTATAAAGAAAATATTATTAATTATTCTACAGTTTTCAATTTGAATTTTGTCAAAAGCATATGAAACATCAACAAATACTGTATAAGGAAATAGATTGAAACATTTTTTGATGATTAAATAAAACAATTTAGGTATTAATCGGTCACTCCAAAGATCAAAAAAATTTTGACTACCCTTAAGCCAATAGGGTTTTATAAGAAAAAAATTTTTTGTATTATGTGTGAATGGATCGGTTAGGAAAATGTGATCGCGGCTTGGAAAATTTAATTGTTTTCGCGTTGTCTGTAATATACTTACCCAACCGAGTAATGTCACCTCTTTCGATTGTTACACGACATATTGTGATATACCTGACGTTCTAGTTCTCAAGGAAATTTTTAATTAAAGCCCTGCTCAAAAATTAATTTTCAATTCCAAATACACTAACTGTTTATGGAACCGATTAACATCTTTATTTGTGATACATATGCCTTTCATTGCTTGGCATTCATTGACGTAAGGTTGTGTGACAGCGTATTATTAAATCTAATTGGTTATGTAAGAATTGTTGTCGGAAAGAGGATAGGATTTCTCGGGAGCAGTCTTTTAGGACAGGAAAAAAAATTTGTTCGATTCGGCAGTATATAACGAGTAGAAACCGCCGATTAACCAATTAAATTATTTTTCTAGTACTACAGACTAATTTGACACAGGACTTTATGTATTATATATTATATAAAAGGCTTCTCTTTCATCTTTTTAAGAATGTAGAAGAGAAATTGGCAATGCGTATTCAAATACTCAAGAATAAACTTTTTTACATAATCATCGTTTTCATGGTAGTTGCAAATTTCCTATACATCATAGAAAAGTTCAACGATCCATTGTTTACCTCCTCAACCGACTCTACATCAACTATTATCCCACCTCCCATACCCAACGCTCGTCAACGTCCTGCCCAAGACCATTTGGTTAGTGTTAACCGTATAGAAAAATATTGTGGCGGTAGAAAAACCGCCCCAATTATTCAATGTCTTCGGTATCTTCAGGAAAATGAAACGGATTACATCCTACCCTACTACTCCATTCACGCATCCTCGCGGCCGCCGATCTGTAGTCGAGATTATCCTCCAATGTTATTCCATGTATTCTGGAGGGGTCCAATAAGTGATAAATTGGCATTGATGATGAAATCTTTTCTTTTCAGCCAGCCTCTCGAATGTTCCACTCTTTACGTGTGGTTAGACTCCAATAATTATACAGACCCTAGAAAAAGTTCTCACTTACGTTTACTTCAAAGATTTATCCCCATTCATATAAAATTCAAATTTTGGAATACCAGAGAACAGCTTTCTTCCATTAAATTATTTGCTGATTGGAAGAATATTTACCATCGCCGTGCTCCAGTGTCATTTAGTGACATGGTACGATTCGTGGTACTTTATAAATATGGTGGCATATACATTGACGCCGATGTATTGTTATTAAGGGATATGCGTCCTCTATATTACGCGAATTTCGAATTTTCATATCGTTGGAGTTTCACGAGTCAATACAATACCGCTGTGTTGAGACTTCGAAGACATAGTCCAACTTCCAAAAGGATAATCAGTCAAGCAACGAGAAACAAAATGAATTTTCATCCACTACGTATAAGGAAGTATTTGAAGACAAATAAGAATTACAAAACGAAGGAAATTAACAAACAATTGTACATGTTGCCTGTGGGATTATTTGATCCGTTGTGGCTGAAAAATGATGGAAAACAAATTGGACATGCGCTGATACCAAATTTAACTCAAATACATGATTTTTTCAACCCGAAGTTTGTGCTTGGTGAACTGAAGTCAAATAATTATACTGAATCCCCATTGGATGTGAGGAAGGTGGAAGGTTTTTTCCCGGGGGCATTTGCTTACCACTGGCATAATAATTGGAACGTCCCGATTCATCCCAATTCGTGGGCTGGTGTCTTACAGACGGCCTATGATGAATTTTTAATGGGATTACGAAGGAATTTGTATAATGAGTATGTAGTGGTGTCATGAAATGGAATGTCAAGAGGAAATCTTGTTTGATTGATCACCCTTCGGTATTTGGGTTGACCAAGGCAATATTTTCTTTAGATAAAAATTTTCTTATTTCTAATGTACAGTATATTCCAGGAAACCTACGAACACACTTATGTCAATAGATTATACACATAGATTATTCTACAAATATAAACCTATAAACTCACTAACGTCAATTAGATTATACGCATAAATTATTCTACAAATATCATTGTAATAAAATTTAATAGATGCAGATAGACTCCTAAAAAGTTTATGAACGCTTGCATATGTTGCAATTCCTGATTTAATCAAAATCATATACTGGAAACTTTAGATACGTACAGTATGTGAAAGTGACACCGAAGATCATGTAAATAAATTATTGCAAAACACACTTCTTAAAATGTGAATGCCAAATATGACAAGCAATTAAAGTTTTATAATTAGGTAATTTGTTTCACTAGCACCGGTTCTATTTTCGAAAAAGTCGCTTTTCCAAAAAAAATCTTCCTATAAATAACTTATTGAGATTTAAAGCTTTAAATATGATAATTTATACAGTATATTAAGAATTATATTAATGTTAAATTTTTTTCAATTTAATAGTAATTTAATGGTTTTTAAAGCAAACAAGCATCTAATGGTTTATTCAGATAGCCTTTTAATTTTATTAATACTGTAAAACCAAATAATCGTTTTTTCAAAAATAAAAATTTAACAATAGAATAATAATTTTAATAAATTTTATTTATTTATTTATTTATTTATTTTCAAAGTAAAAACATATTAATTAAACATTTTATTTTAATTATATTTTCAGATTAATATACTTTATGTTCTTAGCATGATAAATATTTCTTTTTTACGAAAAATCAAATATAAATCTATCATTATAATAAAATTAAATTTAATTATTTTTTTTATTATTCAGTTATTTTATTGTTTATTTATTTACTTATTTTTTTAAATTTCCAATCAAACTAGAATTGTTTATTTATTTATTTATTAAAATTTATAAAGAATTATTACAAGTATAAGAATATATACAAAATATAAATCTTCTTAATTCAGTTCACCTGTTAATAACAAAATCTCTAAATATAATTTATAAAGATAATATATAGTTTCTTTAATGAAAAAAATTAAGTTTCAAATTTTTTTGTAAAAATTTAAACATATTATAACAGTTTAAATAATAAGTTGTATCTAGTTAAAAAAAGAAACTATAAAAAGATACAAGTTTAAAAAAAATTATTATTTTATTAAATCAAAAAAAAATATATAATTTATATTATTAAAAAAGTAAAAAGATTACCTTTAAATTCTTTAAATAATTATTCTTTATTATATAAATAATTTATAAATATATATAAATAGAAATACATATTATAGAGATCTATGAATTAATAATAACACAATAGATAATGTTTCCAAGTCATCAAACATATGTTTCTAGTTCAATACTCATAAAGGACACTTTTATATATAGGTTTACTGAATATCTTGCATATATCATATCCAATAATTCTTAATCATATTCAAATTCAATTAGGTTACATAAATAAGAAACCTCTAGTCTTCCTAACAATTGCAGATTAAAAATAGATTAAAACACAAAAGATTGTATAAAAAAAAACTTCTGGTTTAACTTTAGTAAAAGCTTATAAAAACTTAATCCAATTTGATAACAACAGACTCCATTACACAATTCAAAAAACTTAATTCTAAATTAATTTATTCCAATCTAAAACTTGAAAATCTATTCCATGAGTGATATACTTTTGAACTTAAATAAACTAAAAAGGCAAAAGATTATTAGCCATAAGAGATAACAATCTAGATAAAAATCATTAAGATCAAGTACATCTGGTAAAAATCATCAAATTCAATTGAAATCCATACAAAAATGTCTATTTTACAAATAATAAAAAATAGTAGTGCTGTATTATACTAGTAACATACTTCAAGAATCAGTAATAACAAGTAATTGAAATAACTAAGATTAATTTTTATAATAATATTATATACTACACTGTTCTCTGCAATATGGACTTGATAAATTAAATAAATTTTAAATTAATAGTAGAATTTTCTTTCTATAAAAAGTTTTACTTGATATGTGAATACATTTTTAAATATTTAAATAAACACATAATTGGGTTATAAATAGTTGGCATAGCTAGTCTTATAGCAATATAAATACTAGGCAGTATTAATCTACAAATTAGTTATAGAAATATAATAAGTATCTATTGTATCAACCAATTTCTAATTAATTTGTAGAAACACTTGATATCTGTCAAAAATATATAAATATATCAATAAAGATCACATGCTTTATATACATTTTACTTTAAAAAAAAAAAGAAATACATATTATAAATATATAAGTCCTTATTAGTTTTTTCAAAAAATCTTATATACTATAAATATAAAATAAAATATTAATATTAATAAAATAAATATTACACATATTTAATAATAATATCTTATTTCTAAAATAAGTATAAATATAACAAATACATATTTTAACCTATATAGATAACTTGGAACTTATCACTAAATTCAAGCAAAGAATAGAAGATCTTTTGATAACAGCCAATCAGTTTTTTGCAATTAATAATATTACATGTAACAAAAACAAAATCAAAATCATTAACAATATCAAAATAAAATGTAATATTCAAGAAACAATCAAATTCAATAATTACCAAATTCAAATTCTTAAATCTTATAAAAGTATAAAATATCTTGACATATTAATTTTCTTTAGAAAATTTCTTAAAACAAA
>CAJVPV010000864.1:0-18493 GCA_910591835.1 Acaulospora morrowiae
TAATTATCATATACAAAAATAATATAACTCAAATATATATATAAAGGCTCCAATTTCACCTAGGAATTGGCAGGCTTAACATATATTTTATCAAATAAATAACTTGACCTTTGAAAAACAAATCATCATTGTCTCTTTCGCCTGATCTCATACACCTTAGAACTGTACTAATTTGTACGCCTCTAGGAACTTTAGCATATCACATTGGCCCTGTCCATCTAAAATGTCTCCCTGCTACTAGTTCTCCATCTTTATCTTTCTTCTGAGATAGAAACGATATATGATAATATATTTAAATTTTTATTACAAATCTTTATTATTATATTTAATGTTTTTTTCTAAAGAAAAATTTTTAAAATTTTAATATCTATATTATTTTATAACTATTGTTTTGATAAGCAATTTGATATAAATAAATTTTGTTTGACATATGTTAAAGTATTTAAATATAAAGTTTTATAAATTTCAACTTAATATTTAAAGTTTTATTTAATAAAATATATAGTTTTTTAAATAAAAATATATTAAATTTTTATATTTAATTTTAATTTTATTATTATTTTTTTTTGTAGTGTTAACCTATTTAATAAACCTTAAAATTAAATAGATCAATGGATAACTTTAGCAGGAAACCACTTAATTTAGAGGAAAATAGCCTCAGTTGTGATATACTAGTGTTGGTAAGGTGAAGGAATTGGGCAAGGTTTATTTCCAAGGCAAGAGGCACGGTGATTTGGTTATGGTTTCAAGATAGGTTTTATTAGAGAGAGTTGGAAAGAGTTAGAAAATTCCTTGGACAGTTGAGAAGAACAGCTGTCCTATTTATATATGTTTGAATCATATGAAACTAAAATATAAATAAGTGACAAAATATGTCAATTCAGTTAAATATGCCTGATATCCTTGATCACATCGCTTAGGTTATTCAGACTGTTCTGTCTGATCAGGCTGATCAGGTCGGTCAGGTCGATCAGATTGTTCAGGCTGATTAGTTATATCTGGCAAAAATGTTATATCTACTCGCTATGCTATATATACTAAATAACTAATAATAGAAATAATAAAATAACATAATACTATAAAATAATAATCTAAAAATAGTACTATCAACACTCATAACATTCCTCTCTACTTAGCAATAAGTCTCACGAATAAATTCACACCAACATTGAATACTCATTAAGTTTCATCCTAGAAATTATAGTAATAGTAATATATTGTGTTTGCTCGATTTGGGCAATACCAGTTTTTTCAAAGAGATTATAGGTACGTCGGCTGACACTCAGGTGATACTTGGAAAGTTGTCTACTCAAGTACTATTGTTGGGTTCTTGTTGGAATGGATTCCAATAATTCTCCCATGTAGTAAGCACAGATTAAAGTCTTCTTTCTGTTCCTCATTCTTGCAAAACGTTGTAGTTGAATATAGGTTATGCGGATTTTCTCTTCAAGGGATTGATCATCAAGATAGGGAGGTGATGGTATATATATATTTTAAGATTCAATTCTTAGGAGATCTTCTATAATTAGGTCTTGAATGGCAGTTGTTAGCATTTTTGCACGAGGTAGTTTGATTTTTGTGACAGTTATGCAGGAGTATGAGGTATATATATATGTTTTTGATGGGAAAATTCCTCAAAGTTTTAAAAGGTTCCATAAGGTTCTTCATTATTCCAGATACTCTTTCAAATTTCTTGATTTAAAGAACATAAGAATAATTATTTTCATTACTTCTTCATGCCTCGTGAAAGTTGTGTTGCTAGGGCTTCTCGCCTACCTTGTTCAAGGCTTCGTAATCCTTTTTGGAAGACCATTATTATTTTACAAAAGTGGGTTTGCTTCCTAGAACGTTAAATATGTCATGAAGAAAGGTCAAGGGCTTCTTTAGAAGAAGATTTAAAGTGCCTTCATGAGGAGATTTCTTGGTTATCCTTTTCAACAAATTTTTCTCGTGTTTGTGAACTTGAGTTAGAGAATGAAAATTTGCGCCGGCAGGTTACTCGTTTAGATCTTCTCTTGGTCCAGTTGCATGTACAAGTTCCTGTTCCTTTTAATTGAACTTTTTCTTCTTTAGATTAAAGTGTTTCTTTAATTTTTCTCTTTTCATTTCCTTGGTTCTTCGTTATTTATCTTTGGAAATGTAGCAATCGTTAAGCAGCTCGGTTGAGCTGGTTGCAATAATTCATGGGTGTTCTGTAGAACCATAGTTATTGCGCTACATTTTCCTTTGTTTGAATTATTTCTTTTTCTTTTAGGTGAATTATAAGTTCCCAAGGTTCTTGGTCGAAATATGATTTCATCAAGGCAATATTGAAGGGCACAGTCATAACTTTTTCTTCTATTGTCCTTAACTTATAAGCTCCATTTTTCAAAGTGTCATGGATATAGAAAGGTCCTTTCCATTTAAGCTTGAGTTTTCCAGTATAGTATTTATCTCTTGCAGCATCGTAAAGTAAAATCTTGTCACCAATTTAAAATCTCTTATCCTTTTTGATTTTTAGATCATATCTCTCCTTTGTTTCTGCTGGGTCTTCTCGATATTTTGCTGGACTCGAATACAGTTCTGTGGGAGTGTTTCCATCAATATATATAATCAGTCAAGAATATTTCCATCAACAATTTCATCTATTTCTTCGTAAGGCATTATGGGTTTTCGTCCATAAATTAAGTAGAAAGGTGTCATTTTGGTTGTTGCTTGTTTGGAGGTCCAATATGCAAAAAGTACTAGTGTTATAAATTCATCTCAATTCTGATTTTCTTTGGTAATTTTGGCCAGTGATTCATATAAAGTTCTATTAAAACATTTAACCAATCCATTTGTTTGAGGGTAAAATGGGGTGGAATATAGATATGCTATTTCAAATTTTCTTAATAAAGCTTAAACGATTTCATTTCAAAAATGTGTTTCTCTATCTGAAAGTATCTGTTTTGGGCATTCATGTTTACAAATAATGACTTGATAAATAAAATCTGTAACACACTGTCCTATGGCTTCAGAGATAGCTTCAACTTTGTGATGTGGCATTGCTATGGCATGGCTCTCTCAATAGTACGTGTCATTCTGATGTTGTTGCTTGCCCAGTTTTGTCGTCGTGGCTCTTGTCTATGGTGATGATATGGCCTGATGTAATTTGTGATAAACTGTTGATGACATCACTTCTCCCTTCTTCGTCTGATTAGTTTTTGATGCTGATTGATTGTGACCGTATTGCATAATCACTATGTCTCTAAAGATGGTGTTGTTAGGTACATTATCATAATTCCTTTTGTCTTTTGTCACCATTGTCCATTGGTTCAAGGCCTTATATCTTTAATCGTCGGGTGGTTTTCTCTGCTGTTTATCTTTAACTCATCCCTTCTTCCATTGGTTCCACCAGGTTCCGTATCATCTTGCGCGATGCCATTTCCTCTTTGATCATGATGGTCAGAGATGGTCAGTTGTTTTTCTGTGCTATCAGGCGGGTCATTACATACGACTATAATCTTTTCTTCCTAGCATCCGTCACTCTCCTCATGGACTCTCTTGCTAATAAGTTTTGTTTTCTTTCCAATTAGTCTCATAGCCGCATCCCTCTTTGATTTCTTTCGCATTCCTTCTTCTAGGGTCTCGTTTGGATTTTCTTTAATGTTGCGACCTTCCTCACCACTTCTTTCAGTGGTCGGAGTTTGTCCATGATCGCTTAGCATCCCAATATTGTTGTCCTTTGGAACCAGTGTCTTGCCACAGGTAAGTGTATCATTTAATTCCATTGTTTTGCTACAGGTGGCTGGTTCGGATGCTAATTTGTTCTTGCTTCTTTCTCTATTCACGCATGTTGCATTCTCTTCATGGTTCCTCGGCATCTCGACATTGTTGTTTCTTGGGACTGACGTCTCATTGAAAGTACATGTTCTCTTCACATCTGTGGTTTCTTCCAGTTCTAATGTTATCTCTTTTTCATTTCTCTCTATTTTTTCGGCATTGAATTCTCTTTCGTCATCATTAGACAGTGGGATCTCATCTTCTTCTCTCAGTATACTGGTATTGGTACTCCTTGGAACTGGCTTCTTGCTAAAGGTATGTGTTTCGTTTGTTAACACTGTTTTGGCGCATGCGACTGGTTCAGGCACGAACTTCTCTTTTTCCTTCCTTCTATATCATGATTGCTTCCTCAATGATCTCGAATGTAGGAAGTACTGTTCCTGCCCATACTCTCTCAGCTTGCTATCTGTTTCCAGTAGCAAACGTGTGTTTCATTCTTTCATCTGATACCTATCACGGTTTCTGGGAGACGGGATGCTTATTGGCAAAACACTTGACGGTCTATTTTTATTAGAGGTCGCATCCCATCGATCCTTCGTACCATCACCGATCTGGCGCTTGATGCTGTTTCATCTTCGCTTTGCTTCTCCCAACAGCCCTGGTGTAAAAGCTTTTCTGGTCAAGGTATCTACCGACATCCTACCAATAATCTTACAAAGAGATATCACTAACTCCTCTAATCCCAGATAGGTGTCATACAATCGCTCTTCTGGACTCAGTTGGGCTTCCTCCGTATTCTTTTTGTCGTTATTTTCTTCAAGGCATTAAATACGTCTTGGTCTGTTCTCCTGGGTTTATATTTTTTCAACTTGTCTGAAGCACCTAGGATGACGTCCCTTATTACTCCAGATATTCCTATTATTACCATGAATCTTCTATTGGCCTTTCTTTGTTAGACTTTAAATTCCGAATTACAGACATCTCTTTTGCTGTAAATACTTCCAATACTGAACAAAGCCTTTCCAGTTTCTCTTTAAGATTCGCTTTCGGTAGTTTCTTCTTAGTCACTTGATAAACTGAATCTCACGGATCGAGATCTCACAGTTACTACTAATTTGTTAACCTATTTAATAAACCTTAAAATTAAATAGATCAATGGACAACAGTAGCAAGGAACCACTTAATTTAGAGAAAAATAATCCCAGTTGTGCTATACTAATGTTGGTAAGGTGAAAGAATTGGGCAAGGTTTATTTCCAAGGCAAGAGGCATGGTGATTTGGTTATGGTTTCAAGATAGGTTTTATTAGAGAGAGTTGGAAAAAGTTAGGAAATTCCTTGGACAGTTGAAAAGAACAGCTGTCCTATTTATATATGTTTGAATTATATAAAACTAAAATGTAAATAAGTGACAAAATATGCCAGTTCAGTCAGATATGTCTGATATCCTTAATCACGTCGCTTAGGTCGTTCAGACTGTTCTGTCTGATCAGATCGGTCAGGTCGATTAGATTGATCAGGCTGATCAATTATATCTGGCAGAAATGTCATATCTACTCACTATGCTATATATACTAAATAACTAATAATAGAAATAATAAAATAACATAATATTATAAAATAATAATCTAAAAATAATACTATCAACACTCATAACAGTAGGTAAACATTATTTCTTTATTTGGTCTGTATATGTTAAGATATATATCATAAAAGAAACAACATTTCTTATATGCAAGTACAATGAGTTAAATGCTAGCTTGCCTATAGTAACCATTTGACTAATATTGAAGAGAAAATTTAAAACAATATATCTTATCAAATGGTATCAAGCAGCTATGAATACCTACTCAGTATTAAAGAAAGAGGTATCGAGTAATAATGATATTAATTTCTGAATACATTTAGAGTAATTATATTTATATTAAATAAATGTATTAGCAACTATGTTAGATAGGTCAATTATAATTTCTTCAGGAGGGGTAGTGGTTGGTTGGATTCAGTTTAAGAGTTATGATTGTTAAATAGTTTAGAAGAGCAGGGTTTTGTATTTTTATATTTAATTTTAATTAATTACTAATAGTAGTTACATATAAAAATTTTTTATTATTATTAAAACTTACTTTTATGTACTAAGTCAAGTTATTCATCAATATAATATATATATATTATAAAGTTTTTATTAAATATAAATAAATATTTAATATTGAATTTTATAATTTTTGTTAAAATAAAATTTTCTTATATTTTATCAAATAAAAATTTAAATACTAGGTAAAAATTTATGAAACTTAATCTTATAAATACTTTAATATATGTCAGATAAAATTTATTAATATAAAATTACTTGTTAAAATAGTGGTTATAAAAATTATATAGGTGTTAAATTTTTAGCAAAAAAATAAAAAATTTTTACTCAATCTTAACAAGCCGTAGTGGCCTCAATTTGGCAGTATTAGAAGAAAGACAAAAGACCATATTAATAAACAATCCAATTTCTAAACTTTTTATTTCTGCCATTAGAAAATACATGCTACAAGAAATTCAATCCATCCAAACAAAAGAAGCAATTTGGTTTTGCCCTATTTGCAACTCAGAGAAGTTCAATCAAGACAGCTGGATCCTCTATGCAGTGAAATCGGCCAAAGACCTTAAAATTCAAATTTGTTTTACAGAATGTCTATTCCATTTTAACAATGCTGAAAACTTGATTGGTCTCTTGTTTTCCACTCTTCAACCTCAACTCAAAAAGACAGCAGTTAGCATAACAAATGATCTCAACATAAAATTTATTAATCAACTACTAAAATTCCAAAGCTCCATCAAACTCATATGGCTACAGCTCACCACTTATATAGGCATAGTCTGTTCCGGTTTAGAGCCTAACTGGTTCAAAACATTTACAAATATCAGAAATCTAAAGTGATCTCATGGTCCAATACCAAATCCCAAGTCAACATTTTGGCTTATTCATAATACCAACACAATAGCAAAAATTCACAAAAGATATTGAGCAATACAAGAAAATACTCCACTTAAAGAAAAGCAATTTACAATAAATCCCAACAACATCTTGATTAGATGTTCAGGCTGTTTGGCTGGTTCGTCCTCCCAAGAATTCTGTTGGCTAGAGTTTACAAGTACAGTGGCCTCAACATTATGGATTCAAACTAATCCATTCAGCAATTAAAAATACCATCTACTTAGCATAATAGATGAAATCTCTATCTTACTACAGAACAATGAACTTATCCTACAA
Source organism: Acaulospora morrowiae (assembly GCA_910591835.1). Lineage (NCBI taxonomy): Eukaryota > Fungi > Glomeromycota > Glomeromycetes > Diversisporales > Acaulosporaceae > Acaulospora > Acaulospora morrowiae. The sequence goes on from CAJVPV010000864.1 coordinate 6,999, forward strand.
GAAGTCAATATCATCACCACTTCTCTTTTATAGACTCTTTCACAAGAACTTAACTTACAGCAGCATACTTATATATAGCTTTACAAAAATAATCTAATCATAAATGATACCAAAGTTAAACTACTAAATTACTGCTTATTACCAGGCAACATTTTACTTGCAATATTCAACATCATTCAATGGAATCAGCAGTGCAATATTATTTAAATCAGAAGCAACAAAAAAATTCTTTAAACAATTTCTGAATACCCTAGAAGAATGATAAAAATTAACTTCTTAGCACTAATCCAAAGAATAATTCACCAAATATAACAAAAATCAATATAGATAATATATACCAAGCCTAAATCTAAACCATCATTAATCAGATTCTTTCAGTGGAACAATCTCTATCACACTTTTCAGAAAACTCACTAATCAATAACATATGCCTCGGCAGTAGTGTTAGGTAGTGCAAAAAAATTTTTAGTATTATCAGGGACTATATGATATGCAAAAGTTTTTCTGTCACTTAAACTTTTAAAGGGAATATACTCCACATGGTTTAAAAGTTATCATCAAATCTAACAAGAACATCAAAAAACTGTATAATAATAGCTACAGCAACATAATCGTATTTAGAATCAAACTACTCTCAGGAACTCTGCCCACTTGCAAAACCCTTCATCAGCTGTATCCTGATCAGTACCTAGATGCTTGATGCCCAAGGTGTGAACTTCGTACTGAAGTCATCCACCACATCTTTAAATATCTTGAGACCTCCACTGAAGCTAACCAAATAGTTAAAAACATCAACCAAATTCTTTATCCAAACAACAACCAAACACCAATTTCAGATATATGGCAAGTAGCCAAACTATCTTGCAGCTTTACAGATAAAATCTTTTCTTTAACAGACTTCTCCAATTGGGTCAAGGCAGCTAATAAAGCCATAACCCAGTAATACAATCTTATTTGAAAACTATGCTACTCTACAGCCAACATGTCATCATCTACTGGAATTAAATGGAACTTCAACAAACCTCTTACACCATCTTGCTCTTCTAAACTATCCAATGACTATGATTCTCAAGTTGAAACCCAATCAACCATTACCTCTCTTGAAGAAATTATAATTGATCTACTTAACATAGTTGCTAATATGTTTATTCAATGTAAATATAATTATCCTAAATATATTCAGAAATTAATATCATTATTATCTGACACATCTTCTCTTAATACTAAGTAGATATTTATAGCTGCTCAATACTATTTGACAAGATATATTGTTTTAAATTTTCTTTTCAATATTAGTCAAATGGTTACTATAGGCAAGCTAACATTTAACTAATTGTACTTGTATATGAGAGATGTTGTTTCTTTCATGATGTATACCTGACATATACAAATCAAATAAAGAAATAATGTTTACCTACAAAAAAAATAAAAAATTTTTACTCAAAAAAAAATCACTAAATATAATAATAAAATTTTGTTAATATTTAATAAAAATTTAACCATATATAGAATTTATTATGTGAAATAAGTTTACTTAATACAGTGGATGACAAAAAGATCCAGACTTTTAATTTATTATACAAAACACATTATTTTTTTATTATTTATTATTATATTTGTAAACTTTTTTGTTATTATAACATGTAACTGTATAATTAAAATTATATAAATAAAAAAAATTTTTTTTATTAATTTAATACTAGTTATAAAAATATCTTTTAAAATTGATCCTGCTACACAAAGAATAATTGTAAGTCAACTTTGGTTTAATAAAATTAAGAAATCTGCCGAAATTATGCAAATAATCAATTTTCCCAAGTCTACTATATATGATTCTGTAAGTAAACTTAAAAAAAATGGCACCCTTACCTTTTGCTCTATTTCTGGAAGATCAAAAATCTTTGATGCTTAAAAATGATGTTATCTTGAGCAACTTATAAAAAACAATAATTTAATTACTGCTACAGAATACTTGTCAAACTTAATAAAAACTATTTCAACTTAAATGTAACAAAGTGCACTATCCAATGTACTCTTAAAAATTATCTTCAATATGTAGTTTGTTGGCCATGACTGATTCCTCTTTTTTATTTTGTTCATATTGACAAACATCTTGAATGAGACTTAAATCATGCAAATAATACTTGGTCTATTACTATTTTTTCTTATGAAACAACTTTTCAGATATTTTATAATACTCAACTAGTCTGATATAATTGTACAGATCCACGTTTATGCCAAAGTATGGTTAAACACCTTTACAAAATTCATGCTTGGGATGTATTCACAGCACAAGGAACAATTTCTTTAGTTTTATTTACAGACAACCTAAATTCTAAAAGATATTGTAAAATTCTTAAGGTCAACTTTTTTCCAAATATAAATAACAGGTTACACTTTCAACAAGACAACTCACCAGTCCATTTGGCACAAATTACACAAGATTTTCTTGAAACTCACAATATTGAAACAATCAATTGGCCCTCTAATTTGCCTGACCTAAATTCAATTGAGAATTTATGGGCTATAATGAAAAGAAATGTTGAAAAAAGTGTTGAAATCTGAATAATAAAAAAAACTTATAGTTGATGAATTTAAAACAATAATTGAAAAAGAAAAGAAGGATTTGAATTGCAATCTTTATCTTATGTTGTCAAATAGTATGAAAAATTGTATTGATGAGATCATTTCACAAAAAGTACAAAAAATAAAATACTAAAATTTATGTACTGTTATATATTGTTTCTACTTCAAGAGAAAGATAAAGATAAAGAACTGTAGCAGGAAGACACTTTAAATAAATAGAACCAATGTAATGTGCTAAAGTTCTTAGAGACATACAAATTAGTACAATTCTAAGGTGTATGAGATCAAGCAAAAGAGGCAATGGTAATTTGTTTTGTAAAGGTTAAGTTATTTATTAGATAAAATATATGTTCATTCCTGCCAATTCCTAAGTAAAATTGGAGCCTTTATATATATATTTGAGTTATATTATTTTTGTACATAATAAATATAAGTTATAAGAAATAATAAAAATATAAAAGAAGTGTTATATTTGTCAAAACAGTTATTTGTAAGTGTTAGTATAGAAACAAATACTCTGGCAAAGATACAATAATAAAGATAAATAGATAATATAGAAAATATTCTAGAGCAACAATAGCATGAAAAGTACAGTGCTATACAATAACAAGAATAGTAATACAAGAATTATTCTAGAATGAACAACATTTCAAGAATAAATGCTAATAAAATCGGGCAAGGGGTATTGAAAATCTTGAATGAAAATCAAGTGTAACAATTCTTCCCTACTAGACTATGAGTTCCATGAATTAATCTTGTGTTAAGAAGACATAATCAAAGTGTAACAGGCGATGAATTAGGTGTAGAGTAATGAATCGGGTTTTGTAGATCTGGTTAATTCCTACTTTCATAAAAATAGTATAGGTGCGAATGGAAACCTTGGAATAGTATTCTATAAGATGTGATTTCAAATATGCACGTTGTCTTCTATAGGAAATATTTTCTATCAATTCTTCTAAATAATAAGTATATACAAGTATGAGAATTCTATTTCTTTTTTGTAATGTTTTCTATAACTTCTGATAGGTGTTCAAAAGTTGTAATTTAGTAGTCTGCAGAAGATCATAAGGAGCTGATGCAAGTCTATATCTTCAGAAGTGATTTGCAGAAGATCTTTAACTAAAATAGTATAGGCAGCTATGGAAATTATTAGTTGCATATTGGAAATATTCAAATCTGAAAAAGAAGCATGTTGTTTGGAACAGCTGTCTTTTTTATAGATTTTTATAAGTATTTTTGAGGTTTCACCATGTTGCATACTTAAGTTCTTTTTGAAAATCATTTGGCAGGTAATCATCAATCCATAATTTTTCTAAAAAAATGTCAAATAAAAATTGTCTGTCAAAAAATGTTTACATAACTCACTCTGGTCTTAGGATCCATCCTGGAAGACAATTGTTTTGCTTTAAGAAAGGGTCAGAGTCTTGGAGTATCAAGTTCATCAAGGTAAAAGGTCTAGAGCTTTGGAACCAGATGTGAAAAGATTGAGAAGAGAATTGAAGATACTTCAGGATACGTGCTTTCTTTACAACCTCAATAGGGTGTTAGAGTTGAAGAACTTGAACTTGAAAAACAGAGTATCTTGTCTGGAAGGTCTTCTTTGCTAAAAAATCCTGCACCTGCTTCCTTTGACAGGTCTTTTTCTTTTTTCTCATTTAACTAGAGATTTGCTTTTTATTTCATTTTTCTTGCATTTTCTTCTTCCAAGTTCATGGATTTATTGTGAAAGATGCAATAGTTACTAAGTATGCTTTGTGAGCTGGCTGTAATGACAGGGAGCATTTTGTGAGCCACTTCCATTACATTGCATCTTTTGCTTGTTTCTCTAGTTTTTTCAGGTCTTCTTTTTGTTCAAGGGTTCAGTGATACTTGTACTGATTTTGGTACAAATGGAGGACTGAGTTACTTAAGCATCTATATCCACGTTATGTAACCTGGATACTGAAATCTTCAGTAGCTAAAGAATGCTTCTTTCTATATATGTATACTAGGTTTTTATACTAATTAGTCAAAATATGATTTTAAGAGAAAGAGATTGATAAAAGTGGCAAGAACTTTTTCTTCCATTGTTCTAAGCTTGAAGATATCATTGAGCAAGACATCATATATGTAAAAAGGTTCTTTTTATTTGGTTTCAATTTTCCTATGATGTGTTTGTCTCTGGCAACATTATATATTAATACTTTATCCCCAATTTTGAATTTCTTGTACTTTGTTACTTTTTGGTCAAATCTTCTTTTTTGTCTTTGTTGTTCTTTATGAATATTTCTTTTTGCTTGTTTTTGTTGTTGTGGAAATTTTTCTAATAAAGCATATAATCAGTCAAGAATTGTTAGTTGCAATATTTCTTTTATGTTTGTTGTAGGCATTTGAGATTTTCATTCATAAAGTAAATAAAATAATGTCATTTTCGTAAAAGATTGTTTTGATATTTTATAAGCAAAAAGTACTAGCAATTGTGTTGATCCCAATCTTCTTTGCCTTCAGTTAACTTTGCAAGTAACTCACACAAAGTTCTATTAAATTGTTCAACCAATCCATTGGTTTGAGGATGATATGGCATAGATAATAAATATCTTATCTCAAATTGTTTAAGTAATCTATTTACTATTTCATTTTGAAAATGAGTTTCTCTATCAGACAGAATTTGTTTTGGGCATCCATGTCTACAGATAATAACTTGATAGATGAATTCTGCTACACATTTTCCAGTAACTTCAGAGATTGCTTCTGCTTCAGACTATTTGGTAAAGTAATCTGTTGCAATGACAGAATACTTGTTTCCTTATTTAGTAATTGGTAAAGGTCCTACAATGTCTATACCGATTCTGGAAAATGGTTCTCCAATAAAAATAAGATGCAAGGATCCTGATGTTTATATTTTCCACATTTTTGGAATTGGTCACATGATTAGATGTAGTCCCGAAAGATCTCTCTTCTCATTTCTAAAACAATGGAATGTAGAGTCACCTGGGCACAAGCTTACCTGAATAAACGGTGAGAAAGGATAATTTTTTCTGATGAATCAAGCTTTCAATTATTTCGAAATACAATGCAGGTGCGTTACAAAGCCAGCAAACCAATACCAACCTGCGCAGTTGTAAAACACTCCTATAAAGTTCATATATGAGGATCTTTTTGTACAAAGGGAATCATTGGTTTTATATTTTTACAGGTACTATGGATGGTGAGCTATATCGCGAAATATTAACACAAAATCTATTTGATTAAGTGTGCCAAGTCATTGGTGATAATTGGGTATTTCAGCAAAACAACAATTTCAAGCATAAAGCGAAGGATACTATGGCACTACTGCAAGATCATTGTCCACAAATCCTTGATTGGCCATCTTTATTTTCAGATCTTAACCCAATAAAGAATCTTTGGGCAATTATGAAGAAAAAGGTAAAAAAAAGAATAAACTCAATTATTTCAAAAAAAAATGATGACACAAGATGATTTTGTATCGATTATAAGAGAAGAATAGCAAAAAATTGAGCAAAATTTGTACCTTAATTTGGTAAAATCCATGTTGCGATGTTTGGCACTAGTTATAGAAAGCCGTGGTAACAAGATAGAATATTAAAAATTTTTTTTTATAAAACATGTATCTCGAAGTATGTTATATTAAAATTTTATTTGATAATAACAAAAATTGAACACATAATATCAATTAAATTAATTGTCACTTTTTTCTGCTATCATTGTATATTTTACAAACACATCTTCATTTTCTTTTATAATTTGATTAACCACTTCTTGTTGTTCATCAGTTATTAGATTAATTTTGGGTATTGTTTCTTGATTAATCACATGATCAGAGAAGTAGATTGTTGAATTTTCTTCAATTTGGGTTTCAAGTTTTTTATTTTCTTCATGTTTCTTAGCTCTTTTAGTATAGTCAAAGTAGTAGATCTCTTGTTCTTCCAAATCTTCATTATTGTATTCAATTTCTTCAAGTTCATCATCACTGTTTTTTGAATCTGTAATGTACTAAGATGTTTCATCAGTGAAGTGATAATTGCGATCTTGACAGTTTTGTTTTGATGTTGAATTTGCAAGATTTGGGAATCAAAATCCCATTTGGCTCTTATCTTTTGGAACCAATCAATTTCCAAAAGAAAGGTTTCTTTTTAAGATTCAATAATTTGGAGCTTGATCAAAATGATCAGATCTTGAATACAAATTTGAACTTTAGTAATTTGACCCAATGCACAGACTCTGTTTCCATTAGCAGTGACTACAATAGTTTTATATGAAGTATCTGGTTGCAATTCTAACTTATGCATTAGTTTGTTTATAATAATACTGACAGCAGCTCCTAAATCAAGGATAGCAATTATTGGATTTCCTTTAATTCTCATATAGCATTTAGCTGATGAAGTCTTTCTGGAGTCATTTTTTGATTGAAGATAATTGGTTTCAACTATTTTCTTTGGCCTTTTGAGAATCTTGACAAGATTCTTTTATTGATTAGGGTATTGGAGCATTTTTCCCACAGTAGCACTGGATGATAACTTAAAAATATCTTCAGAAATATTATGTTGTATAAGCTGATTAATCATAGATAATTGGAATTTCATTTTTGGCTTCTTTGTCTTTGATGAAGTAGGCTGCATTGGAGGAGGTTGATAGTGAACAAATGGATTTTCTACTTCCATCAGTTGAGTAGTATTCTTCTTTGATCGCAGGTTAAATTCTTTTACTGATTCTGATTATTTGACTTTTTCTTTCTGTTCTTTTCAATTGATAGTGTAAGGTTGGGGTCTGGCTTTTTGTTCCACATATACAAGTTCTTTTTCTTCACTGGATACTTCTTTATTAGAGGTATCTTCAATTGTAAAATAGTTTATACATTTGTCTTTCTTGACATATTGATTTTGTTGATAATATTATCTGGAAGGACATAGGTCTTTCAGATAGACAGTCATGAGTAATGTGTCCTACTTGGCCATATTTGAAACAAGTTCTTGTATCTCTTTATGGTATATATGCTAGTGGCAACTTGAATGTATCAGGCTTGTAGTATGGCTTGTTCTTTCTTTCAAATTTAGTGGAAATATCTTCAATTTAGGCTACAAGTTTTAAGTATATTTTTTCAAACTTCTGAACAAGATTATATATGAAATCTTGAGAAGCTTCTTTGTTTTTGAATCCAAAAGTTTTTTCTGGTTTGGATCTTGTGGTTGTTCATTATTAATAAGATCTTGATTATTTTCATATTGTTAAGCAAGTAGTAATACTGCACCAACATTTGCAGGTACAGTCATAGCTATACATGTTGCTAAAATTTGTAGATCTTTGAGTCACTATTAAAACATATAAATAATTGAGTCATGATGCAATTATTTTTAAGGATTTTGGGAATTGAGTCAAATAGCAAAATAATTTATGCCACATGTATAGTTATAGCTACAAGAGAAGCAGCCTCAGGTCTCAATCCTTTGAGAAAATAGTGAAGTTTCTGGAGATCTGACATGTTTTTTTCAAGGTCCACTCATTTAATAAGTTTCTTGAAATCTGTGTAATAAGAATCCACAGATTCAGAGGGGTCCTGTCTTCTTTCTTCTAAGTTTTTAAGCCATTTGTTTTGTCAATGTTGAGTACAAAACTTGTCTTTAAATGCTTTTTCGAGATCTGCTAGTCTATAGGGATCTCTGGTATAATCAGTTCCATTGGTAGTAACATATTCAATCCACCAATCTTTAGCTTCATCTTGAAGATAGGCAGCCAGCATTTGAATTTTTTTTATTTGTTTCTATGCATTTACTTGACTTGCTTTAGTAAATGCAGAGAACCTGGTCAAAGAATCTTGAATTCCATCTTCAAAGAATAGTTCCACTTAAAGGACTTGAGCATTGTTGTTAGCCTTTAAGTAATCAAAAATGTTTTGAATAGTTGCCATGGTATCTAAGATATTGGATTCTTGAAATAATAAATTTAAATTTAAGTCTTTGTTATTGAATAAATAATTAATAAGAGAATTATCAAGGATGATGTTGGGAGTATTTAAAATAAATTCAGATAAATTAGAACTTGTTTTTCAAATAAATTATTCTCAATAGGTTGGGTAATAAAAGGAATATTAAGGAAAAAAAAGGGTTCAATAATTTCTATATCTGCAGGGTCAAAAACGAAATTATAATAAATATTATATGCTTGAAAAGTTTCTTCAGTGATCTTATCTAAATGAACAGGTTTAGAGTATCTAATAGATAAAATTAATTGTTCTACTGTATTGATGTGGAAAGAAAACTAACAGTTTGTTAAACAAAGTAACAATGGATTCTAAATGAATATTGGGTAGCAGAAAAGATAATATAAAACCAATTCCAAAAGTGATTAAAATAAATATTATAATTTCCAATAGGAGGAAAGCAAACAGTACAAGATTCATTTGGCTGTCTTTGTTAAAGGCCTTTCTTAGTTAATTCTGGATTGTTTAAATGCAATTGGTCATACAAGTAGTTAATGCTCACAAACATTTGATAATTTATTATGAATCTTTTATCACTGATATTCTCTTTGTTAGACTTTGAATTCCGAATTACAGGCTTTCTCTTGCTGTAAATATCTCCAATACTGAACAAAGTTTTTACACAGTCTTCTTTAAGATTTGTTTCTTTACAGTTTTCTCAAGATAAGTAAGCAGTATCTCACAGTTATTACCAATTTATCATATATTGTTTTTATCTCAGAAGAAAAATAAAGATGAAAAACTAGTAGTATAGAGACACTTTAGATAGACAGGGCCAATGTGATGTGCTAAAGTTTCTAGTGATATACAAATTAGTACAATTCTGTGGTATATGAGATTAAGCAAAAGAGGCAATGGTGATTTGTTTTGTAAAGGTTAAGTTTAGGGCTCCTAATAATACCACTTTGATACAACTTTGATATCAGTTCAATACTTAAATTTACTATAAAAACATATGAGTAGGTCACAACCCATATATTGAATTTACTATAGATCAGTACCACTTCAATACCAGTTTGATACCAGTTCAGTACTTTTTCGGAACCCTAGTTAAGTTATTTATTCGATAAAATATATGTTCAAATCTGCCAATTCCTAAGTGAAATTGAAGCCTTTATATATATTTAAGTTATATTATTTTCATACATGACAAATAAGAGTTATAAAAAATAATAAAAATATGAGTTATAAGAAATAATAAAAATATAAAAGAAGTGTTATATTTGTCAAAACAGTTATCTATATGTATTAGCATAGAAACAAATGCTCTGGTGAAGATACAAGAATAAAGAAAAATAAATAAAATAGAAAATATTCTAGAGAAACAATAGCACAAAAAGTATAGTGTTAAACAATAACAAGAATAGTAATACAAGAATTATTCTAGAATAAACAATATTTCAAGAGTAAATGTTATAAAATTGGGCAAGAAGTATTGAAGATCTTGGGTAAAAATCAAGTGTAACAGTACTTAAATTTTTACTATATTTAAAATTATTTTTATAAAAATTTTTTTAAATAAATAAAATTAAAAAAAATTTTTTATATAATAAAAAAAAGTCTAAATCTTTTAGTTATTACTGTATATAAAAGTTGTTTTTATTAATAAAATAAAAAGTTTAATATATGACAATTATTTCTATTTAATTATAATAATTCTTAAGTAATTTTTTATTTATCAGAAAGAACTACATATGTTAAATGATAAAATTAAATATCAATTTAAACTCTCTCTTAATCACATCTGTTTTGTTAAAAATTTTTCTTTATGATAATTTTAAGCAAAAAAAAATGGTTTATACTCTTTATTACAAGTAAGCTCCAGCTTAAGAACTCAAGAATTTTCAAGACAACTGGTGCAGTAAGATGGACATCTAATCAAGGTCTACTTAAGTTTGGGAGTCTTGTTTATTTTTCGGTTATATAAAAAAAGGCCTGTGGCAGTTTTCTTTTCTTTTGTTCTCTTGCACTCCTACTTTTTTTTATTATATTACAAAAATCATTTACATCAATATCATTATATTTGCTAAATCAAACACTTTTCCAAAAACACACTCAAATAAAGTTGTTGAGTTTATTGTTTGTTTCAACACAATCTCTATATATAACTTTACTATGGTACTATTTACTGCGCCATTTCAAAATCTTCAAAAAAATTTTTTCAAAAAACTGAAATCAGTTTACCTCTTCAAATAACTAGTACTTTTCAATCATCCAATTAGATTTTTTCAAAACAACAAAAAAAAAACTGAACCTGTTTAAACTGGTTTTTTAATACAACAATAATAATCACTACTACTATAACAACAATCAATAAAAACATCAGGAAATTTTTTAGCAAAGATTTTCGAAGAACCTCCATTATCATTAAAAGATTCTAGAGCGAAGGTTACTATATTAAACTCTGGAGATCTTCGATTTATTTTAATAATAATAAAATATATTTATATTTACATATTATAATCTATTAATATTCAATTTTCAATGTTTATTGACTTTTAAAACTATTTATTATTACATTATGCTTGTTTACATTTATTTATTTGATTAAATCTTCACTTATTGCCAAAGTTCTTCTTTCTAATTTTCTATTTTCCAGTAATTGTTCCAGATCCTTCTTAGTATTTTTGTTTTTTTTTTTTTTTAGATCACAAACAGGCATTAAATGCATGACATTTATTAAACACTTAGTTTTATCGTCATTACATTAACAATTCTTAAAATATATAAAAGTTAAATTAATTGTAGCCTATTGCAACTTTACAATTAGTACGCATTAATACCAAGTAGGTGTTTACATACTAAAGGTGTTGAATGGCTAATACCTATTCAAAACGATGATACTATGGCTGGTATAAAAATTTTTTTGTCAGTAAGGTTGTTTGAATTTTTCAAGATATTGAGAACTTTCTGGAAAGTGCTTGTGTTTAAG
>CAJVPV010000865.1:0-18491 GCA_910591835.1 Acaulospora morrowiae
TCTCAGTTTTCTCAGATTTGTCATTTTTGGGATCTTCATTGCATAGACTCATGTGACCATGCAATTTCCCTTTCACACTATCGATTAATGTTGTCAAAATGGGTTTGCTCGCGTCCTAATAAAAAATTCGTCCTGGTTTCATCCTAGTTGAAACATCAAAAAATATAGGTATCCTGCATACCACGCATAAGTATATTAATTTTTTTTTACCTCAGTTGATGCAGAGTACCGAATTTTTGATTTCCCGTCTTGTGTCATCTTCTTCAGCTTCTTTTGATGAATGACATACCCGAGTATATACTAGTGATAGGGTAGCCTTCTTCCATTATTTTATATAAAGATTCCGAAGAAGGCTACCCTGGATGACATACCCGAGTATATGATTAGAAAAGTGAAGCCTTCTTCCATTATTTTATATAAAGATTCCAAAGAAGGCTTCACTTTTGAATATATATCCGGTTGCTTTTAATTTACGATTTGCCGATTAAGTTTGCTATCGCTTCTTTATTGCATCGGTACATACCCGGACACATATAAGTCTTCTGCGTAATTATTATAATAAAATATGGCAGAAGACTTATCCTCTTGATGTATTCTATGTTACCTTTCTTTTGCGATTTGCTTATTAAGTTCGCTATCGCTTCTTTTTTGCAACCATCAAAAAAATTAATTAAATGTTTCCGAATTTTATAAAGTAATATAAGTATTTTCAAACTAATGACATGCATACCTCAACTATTTCCGACCAAACTGATCGCACCAGAACTCTCGCCCGCTACGACGGTGCCAGTCCCGAAACTGGCATCCCTTATGTGTTTCAGGATTTAGGACTGCATCGCAATGATTTTGTGGCAGAATTCGATAATGGGATGACCGCTATACTTCAACAAAGTCTATCCGGCAAGCAAGCCATACATTTCATGCCTATAGAAGTTAGTGATGATACCAAATATGTAAATGGGCTCTCCACCTATATTTTGCGTATCACCGGTTCTTTGATTAATGGGCAAAAGGCAGTCGTGATTATTACAGGCATATGACCCTTCTTTGATATCGAAGTACCTGAAGAAATGTCGTTATCTATGTTTAAGACCAAATTAGTAAGGATATTATCTAATATTCTTAATAGCACATTAAAGTTTGGGATCAAAACTATTAGCGTTTACCCACTTCAAGGATACCATACAGAAAAGAAACCATATATCCATGTGAGAACATGGAACCAATATGATCGGTACAATGCATTAAAAGCAGTCCATGCTGTTGGAATGCGTACAGTCTCAGATGATCTAAACTGCCAGTATTATTATCGCAAAGTAGCCCGTAAAGAAAGATTGCCTCTTTCAAGCAGGGCATTATTAAGTAGTTATTCATACATACTGTTAGAAAATGCTTATCTCTTCCAAGTATCCATATACAATTACAATCCATTAAGCGATACTGAGTATAATAATCCATTATTCTCTTCGGCACTTACGAGAGATCAAACCCTTATACTCACAGGGATATTGAGACATATAGTTCACGAAAAACAGGCGAGGTGCCTAATGCAAAATATGATGAAGACAAAGTTTTTATAATTGGTATGACAGTGCATTGGAAAGATGATCCCGAACCGTTAAAACAAATCTGTCTTGTCGACGTTGAAACAGCACCAGAGCCAGGCTGGATCACAATTGTATGTGGATCCCAAACAGATTTACTAAAAGCATTTGCTTTATGTTGGAAACTTCTGGTCCTGGACATACATATAGGCTTTAACGATTCTCAATACGATTGGCAATTTATTATAGAGAAAGCTAATAAATTAGGGTTCTCGAATGGATGTTCAATTATATGTCATTCAAGCCATCCAGCCTGGAAAAAATTATAAAATGGAAATATCGATATAATATGATAAAAGTAAATGATAGAAAATTCCATTCGAAACATCTTAAAATTCCGGGATGTGTAGCTATTGACATCCGATCCTGTTTTATGGAAATTTATTCTAAGGCTGAAAAGAGTAGTTTAGCATTTTACCTAAATGAATGTAAGCTCGAAAGTAAAATGGATATGCCTATTCACCATATGAACAAATATTATGAAAGGGTATTAAAAGAACCAGATTCCATGTCAGCCGAACAAATGCACGAAGTGGCCAAATATTGTATTATCGATGCTCTTAGTTGCCAGCGGTTAATGGTAAAGCATAATGCAATTAATAAGTATAGAGAGGTGGCATCCGTAGCCTTCTTATCATTATTTGATGCACATTATTTTGCGGGAGGTATGAAGGTTTGCAACCTTTTAAGCGCTAACACATGGCAAAGAGGGATCCTAACCAGTATGATTTCAAGCCAACAAACAGAAACTGGAAAATACCCTGGAGCCTATGTTTTCCCACCAGTAAAGGATCTTGAAAATAGACATCCTGTAACTGGCTTAGATTTCGCATCTTTGTATCCAAGCCTTATCATGACATACAACCTCTTGCCCGATAAAATGATTTTATCTCGAGAGCGTGCTAAACAAAGTGGTAAAAAACTCCACGAAATTAGTTTTAAATTCAATAATTAGAATTGTCTCGCATGGTCTATCCTATACATGTGGTAGAAATTAGTAGATCCTTGACGCAATTGACGCAATTATTTGACGCAATTAATTGAGTCACTATTAAAACATATAAAATAATTGAGTCAGACGCAATTATTTTTGAGGATTTTGGCAATTGAATCAATAGCAAAATAATTTACACCACATGTATAGTCTATCCAACATAATAACATCCCCGAAGAAAAAGGTCTCTATGCCATTGTGTTAGAATATTTATCTAGTAAATGGAGTGAGATGAAAAAATGTCTCGCTTATTTGAAAAAGAAAAAGGAAAACATGGATCTGGTAATTGGTTTAATGGATAAAGGTTTATTATTACCAGGAGCTATTGAGCAAGTCTTAGCAAATACAGAGGAAAAAAAGCATGCCAGCCTTAGTGAAAGTTTACATTATTTTATTAATAAGGAAAAACGTGAATTTATAGCAGAATATGATTCTATTTGTTTCGACTGCTCTTGCTTAGATGCGAAACAATATGCTCTTAAAGTGTACATGAATACATTTTATGGCACTGCTGGAGATAGTAAATTCCCTTTCTTCTTGCGAGCACTGGCTGGGGGCATCACATCAGCTGGACAGAGAAATATCAAACTTGTCGCAGACTTCGTTAAAAGTAGAGATTTTCAGATAAAATATGGTGATACTGATTCATTGTATCTAGTTCCTCCAGAAAGGTGCTTTCAAGAATGCGATGAGGCATATGACAACGGTAATGGGATCTCGAAAGAAGAATATTGGTCTAGAATGGTGAACATCTTTATGGGTGTGATGGGGAAACTTCGCGACGAAGTTAATGACTTTCTTAGAAAAGATAATGGATCGTTATATCTTAAAATGGCATATGAGGAAGTCTTATTTCCGGTAGTATTTACTGGAAAGAAAAAGTACTATGGCATCCCATATGAAAGTAAGCCGAATTTTAATAAAAAGCTTTTCATCTGAGGGGTTGAGATTGTAAAGCGGGGACAGTCTAAACACTTTCGTGAGGTGGGTAAGAAGGTCATAGAGAAATCTATGAGGCTGGATAATATACGCACCTTGCGTCAGATTGTGAAAGACGTGCTCAAAGGGACCATAAATGATATTTCACAGATAGATCTTAATGGAGTGATTAAAACTGTTGTGTGGAAGCCCAATAAAAATAACAAGAGTGTCCAGCGTTTTATTTCACGAATGCGAGATAGACACACCCGTGAAGAAGCGGATATCAAATGGCACATAAAAAAGGGCCTAACACCTGAGCCTTATCTTTATGAAATCCCAGAACCGGGTGAGCGTTTTGAGTATGTTGTAGTTGAGAATGATTCATCAGATAAGGTTGGAGATAAAATGGAGTATCCAGAGGTAGTGAGGTGATTAGGTAAAAAGATCGATATCAGCTATTATCTGAAAACTGTTGTTGGCCTCTGTGTACGATTTATTAACTATGATGAAAGACACCAGCCATCATCTGAAATTGTGCTGGGGGTCTTAAAAAAGCTAAAAGATGGTAATAAAGCGGGCGATAATAAAGCGGATGATGGTGGGATAGATGAAGACGACCTGGACGATGATGAAGAGGATGAAGACGAAATGGATGAAGACGAGGTATCAAAAATAAGAGATTCCTTAGCACAGAAATCAGCTGAAAAGTGGGTTAGAGGCTATCAAAAACCTTCATGAAGGCCCGAAAAAAGATGAAGCCGTCATATCTTATCTATGGAAAGGAGCCCGCATTTACGTGAAAAAATTATTTGATACTACTTATGCCGACAAGGGAGAATGCCTGACTAACAATGCTTATTACCATTCCTTCCTCAATGCGTTAGATAAGCAAGAAGAATCCATCCGCTTAAAACTTTCATCATTGCTTAAAGAAATTTCCGAGGTTAATATAGAGTATAGAGACAGTATGTATAAATTAGTTACTAAGAAGCGAGCAATGTCCTTAGAACAATATTTAACATCATATTATTTGGATGAGTGTAAGCTATTAGCAGATTTCCGAAACACATGGTACAAAGTGGTTGGCTTAGAAATCACACGCTACCGAACGTTATCGAAATTACAGAATGACAAAAAAGATGATTCATCTGGAGCAGATATAGACGAGATCATCGAATTATATAGTTAAGTTCTCTTAGCAGGATGTGGCAATTTCAGCTAAGAAACTTAGTCATAAGACACTTCACATAATATTATTTACATATTTTTTTTCTCGTGCAATAATACCGGCTAACTTCAATTTCTATCTTTGAACTTCCGGCCTCCGATCATACAGCCCAGCGTCGGAAATACCCGGAGACGATAAAAAATAGTTCTGGTTAGGAGAATACTCGGTATTACTTTTTTTCCATGAATTCCACCATTTCCTGACCACGAACCATATAACCACAATCAGTAGTAAAGAAAGTATGGCATATGGCATTAAGGAACTTTTAACGACTGGTGCGGTTCTAGAGGGACCTGCTAGAGACATTACTTGAGGTGGTGGCACCACTTCTGCGCCACCTGATTGCTTCGCAACCCCTTCTCTCGAAATAGACTTTTCGGAATGTGCTGGTTGACTATGAACGGATTGATTGGGTAGGGTATCTGTCTGGCTTCTCGAAACCATCCCATCTCGGGGTAATAGTTCTTGCAAAGCCTCTAAAATATCTTCCTTAGCATACTCTTTGTCAAGTTTCATAACTTTATCTTCAAGTCCACGCTCATAGACGAGAGGTCTTAGATCATCACTGACCCAGCCTGGTAGTTTTTGCGATGAATCATTCATAGAGGGAGGTGGCGGGTTAGAGAGATCTGCTATCTCATTATCTTTTTTTGAGATTTGATCCCTGAGGGACCTATTTTCCTCCATTGAATTTAATCGCGCCTTTCTCAAAGCATCTATTTCTTGACTGGTTATCTCATGTGTCGCTTCTATCCCTTTTTCCATACATTCTATTTCATGATTTTTGGAATTAAGGTCCTCCTTTACCCGTTCTAATTCAAGCCTAAGAGAATCAATCTCTTTAGGATCGGATGACTTACCTTCCAATTCACGTACTTTAGCTTCAAGAGAAAGAATCGTATCCTTGTCAAGGGATGAAGCTTTTTGGGACAAAGTCGCCTTTCTCTTCAGTGTTTTAATCTCTGATTTGAGCGATTGGACGTTGACTCTCAGAATGAGACTTCCGTTCAGAAATAAGTTGGGATCTAACCTTAGTAGTGGACGCAATTAACTGGCTAGCTTTATTTTCAAACTCCTTTTCTCGTTCATTGTACTTATCTACCAACTTTTCACTAAGATCATTAATTTCGGCTTTAGATTTAAGAGCGGAATATAATTTTTCTTTAAGCTCTTGCTCATATGCACCACCAAGTCGTTGACCAACCCCCCTAAAGGAACCATCACCTTTATTATTGATATCTTTCAAGGTATACACATTGGTCATAGCCTTATTTTTCGGCTTAGTTGCTAGTATATTAAAAATAAAATAATTAAATATAAGCAATACCGATAAAAATAACTATGCGTAGATATCTAAGATCTGATGCAACTCTTCTTTCACCTGAAACATACAGTGATATTATAAATGCTAAAGGTAAAAAGAATATATAACCAGTTTTAGCTAAAAAATACAAAATATCATCACGGAGAGTGTATCAAATATGGCGAGGACAAGAGTATCCTCCTAGTGTTAGCTTGGCTAACCAAAATAATGATTGGGATAAAGAAATTGAAAGCATATATAATTTATATGCCGAGCTTCCTAGCGAACGAATGGATGAATTTTTCGGCTAAGCCATTGTAACAATTTTCCAAGCGAAATTTATTTTTTTTGGAGGACAGATTGCGCATAGCACTAATGCTCCCGATACTCCTGATACTTTGCGTATTACTGATACTTCGCATAGATTTAATAATTTACACACATTTTTTACCAATATCACGGATAGAGCCCGTAGTGTGCATAGCACTGATGCTTCCGATACTCTGCATACTACGCATAGTATTAATATTTTGCGTACACATTTTTTATTAATAGTATGAAAATCTGATCTGACAATATGACCAATCCCCCACTCAGAAGGTATATGCGTTCTGATGCTACAAAATTATCTACTGCAGATTACGAAGACATCATGCAATACCGAGATATGAAGTCCAAGCCTCTGGAACAATTAAGGAAGAAATTTCATATATCATCTTCTCGTCTATATCAGATTTGGAGAGGGCAGGAGGTAGGAAGGGTCGAATGGAACTATTCAACAGTCCCGCTTTCCTATTCAAGTACAAATGATATAGATAAACAGAATGATACAGATTTTCAAAATAAATACAATTCTACTATTTTAGCACTGGAAAATGTAATACCTGATGGTGCAGAAAAGCCTAGTAGATCCACCGACCCAGTATCAGAAGAAGGTGTTATTTCTGGAAGTAAGGTAAAAAAGACCGGAGGAAAAAAAACCAAGTCTAAACCCGTCCGCGTCTCTGAGTCGCCTGCTATTCAGACTCAGCTAGCACCAATGAATTCAGAAGGTTTGAATATAAATGATGAAGAGTTAAATGCATTTTATGAGAAGGAAGCTAAGAGAGACGAAAAAAATAAAACAGAGGTGAATAGACGTCTAGCCGTGTAGAAGATATTTCCCATTTAGTTTATCATAGCGTACTAATAATTTCTCACACAATTCGTTAAGATCCTCTTTAGATTTAAGAGCACTATATAGCTTTTTTTCGAGCTCCTTATAACTCATGCGTTTTTTTTTAATGTCTTGTCCCCGCTTAAGTCTTGCGAAATGCAGTCCGGGATCGAGGAATCGTCACAGTCGGGAGTAATGTTTACGCAATTCACCTCGAGCTTATTCTTGACCTTATGCATGGTGACCGGAATAGTAAAATCCTTTCCGTTATGGTGGAGCTTTAACTCATCTTTATCCCAATCAATTGCGCATCTGTATTTCTTGAGAAGAGAATTAGAAAATATTAGCATTGGCTTAGAGTATTCCACAACCACAAAATCTTCGTAAATGATACAACCCGGAGCCAAGCTTATTGGTAAATCGTGAACAACCCCAACAGACTCAATCGGAAGAGTAGCAATACCACTAAGATCATGTTTTATAGATTTATCGATTCCATACCCTACACGCTCAACAATATCGGGTGTTATAATAGGAAGTTCAGCGCAAGAGTCCAATGCCATAGCTGGAATTTTAAGATGCTTAATCTTGCATTTTACAGTTGCAATGCTTGTAGGAGGCTCCTTCTTCTGAACGAAATATATTTCCATAGGACCATCCAAAATATCCTCCTCATCCGAATCTTGAGCTGAGACAGGCTCACATTTTTTAGCTTGCTGAATTATGTATGGAAGATAATTCACAAATTCGATCTGAATGATTTTGCGAATAGTTTCTTCTAAAGACACACGCTTACCATGACTATCTTTATCTGATGAGGCATTATGGGCGGAAGAAAAATTATTGTCTTGCTTTACCTTACAAAGCTCGGATTTACTAGAGACCTTAGACTCTGAGGATTTATCGGGATATCCACGTTGCTTAGCGCAATTCACTTTTTTTTTCCATGAGTTATGTAAACATTCATATCGCGTTTTCCGGAGTCTGAACCGGCTGACGAATTATCAGAGTTATAATCATTGTCCTCAGGTTTTGATGTATCATCATCAGAAAAAATGGGATCAGACTGTTCTTCTACTGTAGCCATATGAACTCGACTACTTCTGGATTTGGACCACTATTTTTCCCGTGCCCAACTTCAACTTAGCATCATTAGGGATAGTATTATGCATTTTGTGAAAAGCGATCTTGTCAACTTTAGGAGGAGTATCCGTGTCTTCTTCAATATCGTCTGTTATATTTTCCCCATCTGAATCATCATCTGACAATATATTTTTTCCGCAGTACGGGCAAAATGTGATATCCAAAATATTAATCTAAAGAATAAAAAAATATAAGTAATGTTTATCCATTACAACAGCAAAAATTAATGTATTTTACCTCCGCGTCACAATTGGGGCACCAAGGAAATTCATCTCGCTCATGCTTCTCTGCTACCTCACCCTCCTCGTCATCCGTTTCGTCTTCAGACGGACTGGGCGATTTTTTTTCGGTGGGACTTTTAAAAAAATTGTCTACTTCGTCACCCAAATCCTACAGAAATACGAGGTCGGTATCATAAATGACATAAAAAATATTAAAATAACGTATACTTACATAGCTATTTATATACCCGAATGTTTTCCGATTCTCAACACTGTCCGGCGGAGTTAACATTAACGATGGATCATTGTCTTTACATTTATCATCTGACGGTGCGAGATTCAGAGGAGTCGCCTTCTCAAGTCTGGTACCATCAGGCAATGCATTTCCCTAAATAAAATTAAATCAATTATCTTCTGTAAAAGTTGCAACAAAAATTTAAATTATATATTGACCCTTTTTCCTGATGTTTTCTTCGACTTTTCTTTATGAAAGCGAACTCGCTTTGTTTGTTTTTGTTCATCATGACCAGATTCAAAGACAATACTCTGACCTTCACTTGATTTATTTCGATCGTAACGAGTTGGGATCTCACTTCCGGCAGACTTGCGCTTTCCAGTTTCTGCTTTAACATCTTCAATAACATATGATCTAGTATCGTCTAGTACTTCATAGGTAGATTTTTCGAGATTATCAATATATTTTACCTAGAGAGAAGATAACTATATTGCATTATGTTTTCATTATTATACGAAAGAGTGGAGATAAAGGCTTGTTAACACATTTACCTTTGAATTATTGATCTCGTTTCGCCTATTTAACTCCTCCACACTTTGCCAGAAGTCTTTAACCGCTATAGTATTTTGCATAACCATTTTGAAAAATAATGTTAGTGATCGTCAGACTCGTTTAATAATAACATGATTATCGGCCGGTATCCATAAACACATCGAACATGATAGTTCGTCAGCGACCTAACCTAGAACAGTCTGTTCAGATTGTTAAGTACTGTGATGTGGTAACAGGAAAGGTGGCCAGCATCGAACATGATAGTTCATCAACGATTTGACTTAGAACTTCATATAATCCTGTTCAGCTTGTCAAATGTTGTGACGTGGTATGACATGATAGTCAACTTGGAGGTATCTGCATGCCTCCAAGCCCACCTTTACTCTACAGAAATGACAATCTTTTACTTATTCGTGCCATTTCCCGAAATCACTCCTAGGGTTCTAATATACGTGTTGTGCTCCCTCATTTTATCTGCCGTCCAGTTATCTTCCTTCTGGCGAAATTTCAAAAAGCTCAAAAGCGTCCAATCCGAACACTCTGTAAAAAAATTTGTTTTCATTTTTAAATAATGCGGAAAGAAGTTTTGCGCGATAATCATTGCTCCCGTGACTTCGATCCAGTTACTAAAAAACTCCTCGATAACTAATGGTCTTTTAAATAATAGATCAGTATACAGTAGTTCTGAAAATCTTATATCGTGCTTTTTTTTGTTGGCAAAGAAGAACGTGTAAAAATCTCTCCAGATCTTATAATTAATCATCCAATCAAAACACATAATTAACAGTGTGGCGCAAATCTATAATATTGTACTACAGTATTTTTTTCACATTAAATATCATTATGGATTTTGGAAATAATGATTTATCTGATAACCATATCAAAACTAGCAAAACAATCACACCACCACTTTTTTAAACATAATGAAATGTATTAAACAACAAAATTTTACAAAAAATCCACGTTTAGAAAATAATTATTATGGAGAATTTCTGACCTCTTTTAAAAATGAGCATAGTGAAGGACAGGCTCTTATTGAGCAATTTAAGGTGAATATTATTTTATATATAATCGATAAATCTCATTATTCAAAAGTTATTTAAATATATTATAGAAAGATAAAGAATCAATAAAGCTTTGGTGAGAGATTGTAACTGGAGAAGACGATTGCGTAAAAGAACTCAAACTAGCTTTTGCAAATGCATTAAAATTAAAAACCATTTATTTGCAGGCAATAAACATAAAGGTAATGTATTAAAAAATCATTGCTTTGCATTATACAATAATGATCTAATTATTACTCTTTAAAATTTTGAGATAGGCTTCATCATCAAGCCACCAAAACCTTTATAATTTATTGATAAATCATGTGAATTCGTTAGATGATGATGAGAGTATTAAATACTTTGAGTAAGTAAATTTGTATTTGTATATCATATTTTATTAGTGGATATTAACTCAGCGTTTTTTATAGTCCCATTAAAAGTAGTGTTGTTTGTGTCTATGAACTAGATGCACTACTAAAAAAAAAAATTATCTAAACAAGATTTGGACCATTTATCAAAAAAAAATACACATTCCTGTCAATAATATTAGTACTCCATATATGATGGATTACATCAATGATACTTTAGCTTGGTATACGGATTCAAATGTGACACCATTACGCAATACTTCAAAAAGCCAGAAACTCCTCTAAGTTGTAATCATGAAGAAAAAATTCAATGTGAAATTTATAAATCCATATTGAACCACATGTAAGTAAAAAATTAGATCCACGTTGAACCACATATAAGTAAAAAAATTATTAAAGTTTATTATATGATTTGTATTAACTTTAATTTTATGTAGGGAACAAACAGTTTGGTCGAAATCATATAATATAAAGAAAATCAGTGAACAACAATACACATCAGACATGATATATAATTTCATATTCAAATCATTAACTCATATTAATGATAATATTTGTACGTTATTGTAAGTAGTAAAATCGTATTTATATATTTATTTATCAATTTTTTTTTGATTTTTTGTTAACATTACTTTTTTAAATATTAGTGGTGATAACATCTTCTGGATCGGCACAAAGAAAGCGCATTTATAAATTACTTGGATTAAATAATAATGATAACAAAATCGGTCGTCGCTGTGATTTGCTTGTATCTGATCAATACGACTACGTACATCTGATAGGAGAAGTAAGTGGGCCACCTTCAAAAAAACTTTCTAATAAAGAGAGATTTGATCTTAGTAGAAATAACCGTAACACTAAAGATGAAAAAAGTTTATGTGAATTGTCTATAATAACGGAGTTTGGGCCGATTATGGATGAATCGGATTTAGATGTTATAGTAAATGAACTATACATATTTATGATCCAAGTAAGAAGTAAGTACTCTTCCGTTAAAATATTGCTATTTAATTATTACTAACTAATGTTACATATAGAGAAAACAATAGAAACATCTGTGTTGGATCATACTATGGGCAAAATCTATCGTTCGAGACTTTTGAATCGAGCAGAGATCCCTTTGGAAAAAAAGCACGTAGATAAAGTTAATTTTTTACAATTTTTATTTACGATTTATGAAAATTAATTGTAGGTAATCATAAACATAGATAATATCTTGATAATTCAAAATGTTATATTTAACTAAATATAATTATTTAACTTTATATAGGTTGCCATTATGCAAATGCTAGTAAATTGGATAAATCAATGAATAAACTTTTAAGAAAAAAGCAAGAATGGAAGGCCAATAACTTTGATGATGATTTTGATAATTTATCAATAAGCGATGCTGCAAAGAAATTGGTTCTTTCTCAAGTAATCACATTTTAAACTCCTCTCCGTCTGAATCACATTTTCAACTCCTTCATCATCTCCGTCTGGTAGTCTCCAGAAGACTTCAGCAGACAACTTATTAGACTTTTTTTAACTCCTGCACGTGCCAAAGAAACTCTTAGATAGATGAATTCGCTATTTTCTTTAGAACAGGTTTTTGCTATTCTTCTTACACCAAATCGTTTATCAATAAGCGCTGATGATGATTTAATTCCAGATATTGAAATTTAATTTTAAGCATTCAATATATTAGATATGTAGTTGCAATTAATAGCATAAATATCATTATGATAAGCGCTAATAACTCGGGCATCTGTTAACAATAGACTGCAAGCGTTAGAAGCCTTTATTATAATGTTAAATGACTACTTTTTTTTTTTTAGACTTTTACAGGTCATTGACATTAATCACTATGATATGCGTTTATAACCCGGGCAATCTATATCTAATAGGTTGCAAGCGTTAGCAGCTCGGATCATAATGATAAGTTGTCAATAACTTTTTTTTTTTGGCACTGAACGTTTTTTACCAGTTACGAAAAAACAAACGCGTTTCTATATATAAGATCCTATTAAAAATTTATTGATAATTTTATTTATCCAGAAAATTTACAGTATGTTGATTTACTCGCGAAATTCGGAAAATTCCAGAAATGTTGTACCAATTTCTATTGGCCAAAGTTTGTTTTTAATTGTTTATGATTGATATCTCTGTAATCAGTGATTCAATTTGAACAAAAATTTTACCATTCAAAAGCTCTATATTAGATGAATTTAATGATAAAATTTTTGCTCAAATTGGATCACTTGTTACAGAGATATCAATCATAGATGATTAAAAACATAAGATATATAAAAAACTTTTATAGGTTAAATAATTAATATTTTTATAACCAATAATTAGATTTGAATAAAACTTTTATCATTAAATTTTTTTGTAAAGAACTTTCAAATGGTATATATTTTAATTACATTGAGCCACTAGTTATTAAAATAACAAATAATTTTAGAATTATGATATTTTCTTATATATAAATAAAATCTCAATTATAATTAAATGTTTTTAAGCAACAATTCATACAGACAGTCAAAATGCAATATATGCAATTCAATCCAAGCTTCTGAGAAAGCAGAGACTAGCAAAAGCAACAAATCTTCTTACAACAATCCTCATAAGAGACAAAATCCAATCCAAAAAAACAATAACGGAATTTAAGAAAATCAAGACTTATGCAGGAAATAGCAACAATAAAAAAGCAAATAGTCTAACAAAGGAGGAAAGAGAGCTTGGACATGAATGGATGGTCGGAATCAAAAGTCAACACATTGATAACCTGACTTGCACACTACAATGGAATAAAGAAGACCTGGACATTGGCACCAGTGGATTCATGAAACAATGACAAAACAGCAAATGGATTAGTGCATGGACCTTTCAAAGGAGACACAAGGCATGGTTGAGAACCGGCAATGAAAAAGAGATTGACTGAAAAAGAACATGAGCCAGCCTGTCACCATCAAAGATCACCAGTTTTGTTACCAATCAACAAGACCATAATATAAGAGCATTTAGATACAAACTCCTTAACGAGGAATTGTCCACAAAAGTCAAGCTATTCAAAAGAAAACCAGATCTATACAAAAATGGAAAATGCCCATGGTGCACTCATCAAGAAACTACAGAACATATATTCAAAGAACATTATATAGACCAAGTCAGATCAGAATTTTTGGAAATTCTGAAAGAAGAAATTTCATACAGAATGGAAACCAAAGAGAAATTTAATTGGCGCAGCAAGCTCGAAGAAATAGTAACTGACTCAGAAAGAAGTCTCAGATACATAACTAAAGGCATCTTCAACAAAAATCTGACCTCGCTGATAGAACAAATAAATGGTATAAAAACAAAGGATATATTAAAAGTGGTAACAAGCAGGATGACAGAAGTACTCCAAAAAATATGGTCAAAAAGATGTCAACGTTTTTAGCAACGGAAAGCTAGCAAAGATATCAGTAGAATCAAGAAAAGAAGCAAGAGCAATGGACACTTGCATAATAACCAAGCTGGTATATAACCAAACCACCAAAGTAGAAAACAAGAAGAAATATCAAATATGTAGCATAAGCTTTTAAAGAACTAATTAGATCAGGGTGAAAATATTATTAATTTTAATTTTTATTATTCATATAATAACAATACTGATGGAGCCTTGGCACGTTAGTCTTGACAAATACTGTTTGGACTAGTCAATAGCAACAAGTCGATATAAAAGAAATTTGATATAGCCTAATATACATCTAGAATAGTTTATAGATAGTAATTCTTGTAAAAGAAGTAATATATATAAACTAAATAAAGCACATTAGACAAGGCCTAGCTAGTTGATTTAAAAAAAAAAATTAAATATTTTTAAGTCAAAAATAGGCATCTTTTCTTTGATAACAATGTAAGGCACCTAATAAATTATGTAATTGTTTTCATAAGGGATTATAACATGGAACTATTAATTTCAATAATTTAGATATTAGCTTATCTAATATTTTTTTATTTTCAGAACTCAAAAAAACTTTATCTACTCTTAATTTATAATGTTTAGAGAGAATTTTTACAATAATTTTTATTTTGTCTTTTGCTTTTCTTGGATCTGATTCATAAACTGCTTTATCCTTATTTTTTATATCTCTAACTAATTAAAACCTTTGTTCCTGTAGACTTAACTAATTTTTGGTACTTTTATAATCTTTGATATTTTTATAATTTTCAGTATTTTCATAATTTTCAGCATCAGTATTTTCAAAATATTTAACATTATTATTATTAAAATTTTTATTCAAAAGTTCTATTGGTACCACAAATGTCTTAAATAATATAGATCATATAAATAATCCAGATTTTGAAGATATTACAACAATAGAATCCTGATTTAAGGATTGATTTTCTAAATATTTGTTTTTTCCTTGAATTTTTTTTTGGATGATAAACTCTCTATTTATATATTCTAAAAATTTTATTTGATCTTTTAAATCATTTATCTTGCTTTCTAATTTGATATTTGTTTTTTTTAACTCTTTAATTTCTATTTGCAAATATTTAATTTTAATTTTTAAATAAATCAGTTGATTAATAAAAATAAGATTTAAATAATTTGGCATTAATCTAATTTTGTATCTTCTTTGGATATTAATTTAAATTTTTATATTAATGGAGTTGAAAATTGAATAGATGATCTTCTTTTAATTAATTGTTGTACTGAAATAAAAGTTAATAGAGATTTTATATCAGATAATACTAAATGAAATCTTATTTTCCAAACTTTTAATGAAATCTAAAAAGACTTAAAGATTGCCGTGATTGTGATAAAGGTTGTTATAATTGTGAAGATTACTGTAATTGTAAAAATTATTATAATTGAGAAGGTTGCTATAATTATAAATATTGCTATGATTGTAAAGGTTGCCATAATTGCAAAAGTTGCTATAATTATAAAGGTTGCTATTATTGTAAAAGTTGTTATGATTATAAAGGTTGTGATAATTGTGATAGTTGCTATAATTGTGAAGATTGCTATAATTGCAAAAATTAAAAAGATTACAAAAATAATGAAAACTATTCTCTAAGAATTTTTTTATTAAAGTTTTTTTTACTTGTTTAAATATTTTTAATTTTAGATTTTATTAAATAAAGTAATATTTATATAAAATTATTTGTATTATAAAATTATATTTTTTTGATATATTATATGATTTATTGACTTTTGCTTTTTATATAATATAATATATTTATATTATATTACATTTGTATTATATTATACTTTTATTACATTATGATTTAGCAATGCAAAATTTAAATAACTTTTTTATTTTAGTTATTTTAAATGTTAAGAAAATATTTAATTTTAGCTTTATTTAATAAAAGTTAAAGAAAAAAGTTTAAAATAAAAATTTTCTACAATTGTAACAAATGTAATAAATTACTTGTTAATATTTGAACTAAATTTTCTTATAGATATTAAAAATTCAAAAAAAAAGTTATAACAAAGCAAAAATTTATATTTCAATTCGGAACAAAAAATATTTAACAAAATCAAATTATGTTTTTAGGTAATAATTAAGAAAGCATAATATAAGATCATAATAGTTTTGATGTTGATATTTTTAATAATGATATTACTGAAGATAATAATGCAACTTTTGATAAATTAAATAACCTATTTGAAAATTATTCAGCATCAAGTTTTTCAAATTCTAAATCATCAAAGCAAAATAACTTTATTGATACTGATAGTAAATTTATATGAATTATTATAAATTATAAACTTTAGAATAAAATTTAATTATCAAATAATATAATAGAGATACTTCTAAAGTTTATGAAATTAGTGTTAATTAAAATCAGTGATAATGAATTTGAATCTTTTTATGAATCTTTATATATTACCAAAAATTTTTTTAAATTGTCATATCAATTTATTAGTTTTGTAATATATCAAAAATGTCACAAGTTATATAAACAAAATGAAGTAATTCATTTCAATAAAACAATTGATTATCTATTATGAAATATATTTATATTGAATTTTCAAACCCACAACTCAAAGAAAATATTATAATACTTTATTATCTGTACAATCAAAATTATTAAATGGAAGTAAAATCAATTGGCCAGAATTAATTTTTTTTTATATTATTATTTGATATCAATTAGTACAAATGTATTAAAATCCAGGTTTTGAATTTAATTTTTGATTTTGAACAAATAGATCAAATTTTGATAAATATCTTTATAATATTATAATGGCAATATTTGAAAAACCTTAAAAGATAAAAATTTAAAATTATTTTTTAGTAAAGAAAAGACTAGTTCATACTTAGGATTGATATTAATATTGACTGATTTTAATTATATAATAACAAAACATACAATATAATACTGGTATTATATATATAGCAATCATTAATCTATTATGTAAAATATGGTTTAAGTATAAAAATATGCTGATTCTTGATATATTATCAAGCTTTAGTGAATCAAATTTGCATCAAATAAATCATTACCTTTATTAATTATAGATAAATTAATGCAACTATAGCAATAAATAATGTTAGATTTTACTATTAAAAATAAAAATGAAAAAATAATTCAAGCTGCTTTGATTTTAATTTTATATAATATTCTTGAATATGAAAAGTATATAAACATATGGTCCGGCACAAAAAAGTTGATACACGAAATTTGTAACCTGAAATTCGTCACATGTACAAAATTTGCTAATCAAATCATTTGAGCATACAAATCAAATAAAATGTAAGGAAAATGTCGAACTTCAGATATTCGTAACAAACTTGATCATTTATCTTTTTCCATGGAGGACCTAGGTAGAGAGCGAAGTTCTTTAACCAATAACGAAAAACGAATGATTATTCGCGTTCATCAATACTTTTTAAATACTCGACAGTGCCAGGCGCAACGTCCAGACTTACCACTATGCAAGGAGGTTGCTTCGGTCCTCGGAATTGGCGAGGCAACCCTTGCGCGGGTGGTTGCTGAACATAATAGCAGTAAAAATGAAAAATTCTCGGAGCATTCAGAGCGAAGAATTCAAGGGCGTCCAAGGAAAAGCCCCGATCACAATGTTGTTGAACTTATACACAGGTTTGTTATGACTGCAAACACTTCTGGTTCCCCACTCTCAACACGTTTATTACGACAAAAACTAGAAGAGCATAACTATATACTCTCAAAAGAACAGCTTCTTCGTGTACTTCATACTTTAGGTTATTATTACGGCCACGGTGAACGACGGAACATACTACACGAATCTTTAGAAAATGTTACATTTCGTAACTGTTATTTATGACGTCGTTTCGAAAACCTACAGGGGAGAAACAAAGTACCAATCAGACCAGAGGTCTTTTTGGACGAGTCATATTGTCATTTGCACCACACTACAAATCGCACTTGGGTGCCCAACCATGGAGTCGTATACTCACCTGGGCGTGGTCCGTTAATCATGATTTTTGGTGCAATAGTGGTAATGCGTAACGGTAACTCTAACAAACTTTTTGGTGAAATCATTCCCAATTCATTGTTACTATAGGATCCATCAATTAAACCATCTTCATTAAGGGGGAGAAAGCGAGCAAATTCTGATGCCTGGGATAATGTTCCTGACATTGTTCGAAATTCCAATATAGTGGCGAACCATAATAACTATCATGGTAATTTTACAGCCGATATATTTGAAGATCTTTTTGATAAACTTTGTTCTAATATTAAGGAATACTAC